>UESW01004022.1:1236220-1353349 GCA_900491605.1 Calamus simplicifolius
ACGAACCTTCGATAGTAGCCCGTCAAACCAAGGAATCCTCGTAGAGCCGACACATCCTTGGGTAAGGGCCAATCCACCATAGCTTCCACCTTCCGCTGGTCCACTTTTACTCCTTGGCCCGATATGATGTGGCCAAGGTACTCCAGCTCTTCTTGCATAAAGGCGCATTTGGAAGCCTTGATGAAGAAGTGGTGCTCCTTCAAGATCATCAATACTCGCTCCAATTGCTCCAAGTGTTCCTCCACATTCTTCGAGTACACCAAGATGTCATCGAAGAATACTAATACAAACTTCCTCAAGAATGGCTTAAATATGGCATTCATAGCCGCTTGGAAAGTTGAGGGGGCATTGCACAGCCCAAAAGGCATCACTAGGTACTCATAGTGGCCGGAATGAGTCCTAAATGCCGTCTTGTGGGTATCTTCCTCTTTCATCCGGATTTGATGGTATCCGGCCCTTAAATCCAGCTTGGTGAACACATGAGCCCCATGCAACTCATCAAGCATCTCGTCCACTGTTGGTATGGGAAATCTATCCCTCACTGTTGCCTCATTCAATGCTCGGTAGTCGGTGCAAAAACGCCAACTTCCATCCTTCTTCCTCACAAGCAACACCGGTGATGAAAAGGGACTAGTGCTTGGTCGAATCAAGCCACTAGCCAACATCTCCTCCACTTGTCTTTCGATCTCACCCTTTTGAAAGTGAGCATACCGGTATGGTGGCACATTCACCGGTTTGCTCGCATCTTTCAGCACAATGCGATGATCAAATTCCCTACTTGGTGGTAATGAAGTAGGTACCTCCAATACTTCCTTGTGTCTTTCTAAAACCGTCTTCACACCTTGGGGCAGCTCCTCATTTCCATCACTATGCTTCTCTTCTTGCCCTTCATCTCCTCGGTTTTGGCCCATCACTATGGCGAAGCAATGAGCCCCACCCTTGCATAGTTTTCAAACATATTGGCCTCGCAAGGCCTTGGCTCTTTTGATGCTAGAGCTGTCCACGTCCTCTTCTTCCCTCCAAGCTTGAACTCCATAGTCATCTTCTCATAGTCGGTGACGACCTTGCCAATGCCTCTTAGCCATGCATTGCCCAAGACAACATCTAGCCCCACCAATGAGAGTACGTGAAGATCAGCCGCTATACGGACGCCTTGGACATTCATCTTCACGGTTCGCACTACCATCTCGCACCTTAGCTTTTCCCACCTTCACATCGAATGGCTCTACTTCTTCCCCATGCAATCCCACCTTAGAAAGGATGCGGGAATTGATGAAGTTGTGGGTAGACCCACTATCCACCAATAATGTCATTTCATGCTTGCCAACCCAAGCCATAAGTCGCATGGTTGAGGGCTTTTGTACGCCGGACATGGCATTGAGGCTCAACTCGGCTTCCTCACTTTCCTCATCGCTAGAGGACTCCTCATGCCCGTGCTCTTCCTCACTTGTCTCCCCCAATTGCTCCTCCTCTATCCCGATCATACACATGACCTTGGCTTTCTTGCATTGGTGATCACGGCTCCACTTTTCACCACATTTGAAGCATAAGCCCTTCTTTATGTACTCATCAAGCTCCTCACGACTAAGCTTCTTGACTTCCTTCCCTTTGCTCCTTGAATCTCCCGTAGTCCCCTCCTTTCCTTTCCAAGACCCCGTGGAATACAAGGGTTTATAAACCTTGTTAGCCACTTGGTCCTTGACGTGTCTTTTCTCGAAGTGATGACTTTCTTCAAGGATTTCAGCCATCCTCATTGCTTCTTGCAGCCTAGTGGGCTGCTTCAACTTGAGCTCCTTGGCAATCCATGGTTTTAGACCATCCACGAAAGTGCCGATAAGTGCCTCCTCAGACCAACCCCTCACCAAGGTTTGGAGTTGTCGAAATTCCTCCACATACGCATGCACCTTGCCATCTTGCTTGAGCTTAGCTAGCTGGCCATGATGGTTGATAATGGGCGAAGGCCCAAATTGCATAAGCAGCTCCCTCTCGAATGCCGTCCACCCGAGCCTTCTTCCTTCCTTCTCATATTGGGCCCGTATCCATCTCCACCATTTGCTTGCCTTCCCATCAAGGAAGAAACATGCTGTGGCCACTCTCTCTGTCCTTGGTACTTCATATATATGAAAATAGTGGTCCGCCTTATCGAGCCACTCATGAGGGTCACCACCATTGAACTTAGGGAAGTCAATTTTTGGTCTCCTTGGTCCTCGGTTGTTAAACCGATTTCCATCATCATCTTCATAGTCACCTCCACGGTAATGTGGCCTTCTAGGTCCTCGGTGGTTAAACCGATTTCCTTCATCTTCATCATGATAGTGGTGGTCTCTTCTCGGTCTCTCATGTCTTCTAGCATCTTCATGGATCCGGCCATAGGGCATTTCTTCCCCATACCGACTCCCACCGAATCTTTCCTCCGTCCTTGCATGGTTATCAACATCACGGTCAGACTCCTCCTCTCGCAGCCACCTTTCCACTACCTCGTGCTCATTCTCCACACGCCCGCCCAATCTAAGAGGTTGCCTTGGTCTAGGCTCTCCCCTTGTGGACTTAGAAATGTGAGTTTCCCTCCCATCAACGAGTTGCTCCTCTTCCACCCTTGGGGTTTGTCCGCGGTTGGCCCCATTCGCTCCTCCTCCAAGTCTTGCCAATATTGCTTGCAAGTCTCGTCTCATGCCTTCCACCGCCTTCATGTTCTCCTCCGTAGCATTAGTGACGGAAGTGATGGCTCCTTGCATGTGAGTCATGTTGGTGGTAGTCTCGCCATCTGCTCCTTCATCCAAAGAGTGGATGACTCCAAAGCTTCAAAGCGGTCTCGGTTGGATGGAAAAGTACTTGATCCGGCCTCCATTGGAATATGGGCTGCAACAACAAGTCCAACCTTGGGTTCTCTCCAAAATGAAGATCGAACCCCCTCCCACGAAGAACTTTGCACGGACAACTTCCGACCTTGGGTTCTCTCCAGAAGAAGATCGAACCCCCACCTCAAATAATAACTCCAACAAGAACAAACAACTTCTAACTATAACAATCTCAACGAAGAGAATCAAAGTAAGGTTTGCTCGTGATTACCCCGCTTGAAGCGTAGAGATCTTCAAGCAACTTCATCTCAATGAAAGCACCAATTTGTTAGGGTCCCCGGTCAAGGACTCCAAAACATTCACCAACTCCTCCGCGCGATCCGCTCCAACACCATAATTGATCCTCCCGAACCGTTTCCAGTAACACACGAGTATGGTAATTAGGATCTAACACACAAGAAATGAAGAATGCATCACTGTTATTACGAAGAACGTGGTCTCAGGATTATTAGATCATAAGAACACTCGTACAAGGGTTATTAGCCCAAGCACGCCCAAACTTAAGAGGTTTTAGCCCCCAAGTTTACTGGCATAAACGTGCCTATGCCTGGCCAACATTCATAAGCTCTCTAAGCTTACACAATATAACTCCCTCCCCTATTGCTCCTGAGGAGTGCTTATATAGGCATCCTCAGGAGCTTACAAAATCCTACCAACCCAATCAAATCAAATCTAGATCAAATCTTCAAGATTCTAAGGAAACAATTCGAAACAATTCCTAGAATCAAGGAGATTTGACGATACTGCCTAAAAAACTTAACTGAAAAGGAAACTAATCTTCCCAATCAAATCAAATCTAGATCAAATCTTCAAGATTCTAAGGAAACAATTCGAAACAATTCCTAGAATCAAGAGATTTGACGATACATGCCTAAAACAACTTAACTGAAAGGGAAACTAATCTTCTAGAGTTTAGAAGAAACATCCTAAATCTAGAAGATATGATTTATTCAATCACCTTCTAGAGTTTAGGAGAAACATCCTAAATCTAGAAGATATGATTTATTCAATCACTCCCCACAAGAAATTAATCTCTGAAGATATCTCCATAATGCACTTGATCTCGCCGCCGTCCGCCGCCCTACACGGTGGCGCTGCCGCTGTCACTGGGGCCGCATCTCGCAACTTATCCTCCCCGTCATGGCCGTATAGGCCATGGTCTTCGTTTGGGATCCTTCATCGTCACCCTAGTCAGTGGGGTTGGCATATTGGTGATCCCTGCCCTGTTAACTTGCAGCAAATTATATACTCTGATCTTTTGAGTTTGACTCGCGTCATAATAGTGTGATCGTCCGTTTGTACAAAAAAGAACAATGCAAAGACCTACTAAAGTCAAATTTAGGAACCAATCCAATTCTTTGATACCATCATTAAAAAATAAATATTTTTAATTGAAAAAGCAACTTGTCAATCGTTGTGACCATGGTTATACTTTTGTTAGAGAACAATGCATCCATAATCCAATGAGGTTTGATACGTTTATAGATATAAAATAATAGTATTGAAACAAAAGTAAGGTCTTTGCAAGTTGCAAGCATTGAAAATAATAACTTGTAATCAAGACAAGTGCTTTGAAAATAACAATAACAAAAGAGTAATAATCAATAATGTTTGAATTTTTTTTCCCGATGGACTTCTAACAATATTAGTATAAAAAAGTCAAGTACTATAGTTTATTATATAATAACCGTTCCAATCCTTTCTTTGTACCATCGTCAATCTTCCAATTTTTTCACAGTATTTTTTAACATCAATATTTGGACATCAACATCATCTAAACTCGGTTATAATTAGGAAAATATTATAAAGTTGTCTCATAATTTTTTTTTAAAAGTGCTATGATAACTGACATAATGTCCTGATAACATAAATCTTTTATATTACTCAAATGTCATGACATGAGAGTGAGAGAGAGAGAGAGTCCTCCCAAGGGAAAGGAGGCCAAGCTTAAGTATCGTAAATTTATACTTTCAATTTGTAAAGCAAATTAATACAATCCAAACCTCATCAGATTAATCTAATAATCCAACGGCGTCCATATAATGGCGCTTATATATAAAACATATAACGGTCAACACCAACGTGAGACACCGGAAGTAAAAGCCTCCAGCTTGACCGATCGATCGTTCGTTCGCTCTCTGTCTCTCTCGTCCCCCTTCCCTCCCCCGCCTAGAAATTTCCTCCACCCCTTCGGTCGTCCGTCCGCGATTTCTTTTCGTCTTCTATAAGAACCCAACTCTCCTCTCCTCTCATCTCGATCAACGGATCCCAGTCCCAATCCCAATCGCAATCCTCCCCTGTTTCGATTTCGTCCTGTTTTATATAGTTAGGGATTTAAACAGACAGCGAGATTTAGGAGGAGGAGGCAATGGCGAAGCTTTACGTCCAGGCGGTGCCGCCGCCGGATCTGAACAAGAACACGGAGTGGTTCATGTACCCCGGGGTGTGGACGACCTACATCCTTATCCTTTTCTTCTCGTGGCTCCTCGTGCTCTCTGTCTTCGGCTGCACCCCTGGGATGGCCTGGACCATCGTCAATCTGTCCCACTTTGCGGTTTGCCATCTTTCTTTCCCTATCTGTGTCGCAAATTAGATATTGTGATGAAAGATTTGATTTTGATGGTGATTTCTGGTGAATTAATTAATCTTTGCTTTTCTTTTTCTTTTGACTTATCAGAATTCGAGGGATTCTGATCTTTTTTCGTTAATTTGTGGTCGAAAGATGTGCTTTTTCCTGATGGGGAGAGGGCTTTGGGTTTCTGATTATGTGTTTATTTGATGATGGGGTTTAGAGATTTATAGGTTTCCCATTTGGAAAGAGGGAAAGAATTGGGGAACATTAGCTGCTTTAATGGTTCTGCGTGAGTGATTTCCTCAAGAAGCAAATTTTATTATTGTATTTGTTCCGAGTATTCTTGGATTCCCAAATTAGCCATCTTGTGCATGATGCAATTTTTTTTTTAATCGATATTTGGAGTGATCAAGAAGGAAAACAGACCGTTCCGTAACCACTATAAATTATGGGCATAGCTAAAGATTTTCTCATTAGACACTCGTAGTGGTAGGGGGAAAAAATCTTTTCTACCTATGTTTGAAGTATGAATCTTACACGCAACTCTGTTTCTTGCCAAAAGTCTGGCTGGCGTTGCTTCTCTATAGGAAGTCATGTTTGAGGAATTTGATATGTAACTGACTATGATGGGGTCATGATCTTCCCAACTTTTTGTTATTTCATTTTTATTTTCCACTTGTTGAGCTCAGTTCTATTGAGTTTATGGCTTTGCTTGTTTTCTCGAGCCATCCAATTGGTGCTGAAAATTTGTTGTTGTGTAGTCATATCATGAATCCGTGTCCCACTTCATTCTTTAGTGAGTTAAGAGATAATTTATATCTGAAGTCACTGCAATTTTAGATTCTGAAGTTGTGTGGGTGAACATGATTGTTTGTGGTATTGGTTCTTAAGGTGGAGCTGAACTTTTAGAGTCTGCTAATAACAATGGCTCTGAGAGATTGTTTTCGTCCCCCCCACCAAAACCTTTTTTTTATTGAAGGAACTGGAAACTCAATTCCACAGTTATTTTCACATTGGCAACTTATAAAGCATAGACAATTTGGTTATTTTGATATCTAATTACAGATCCTTTGTTTCATCTCTCTCTCTCTCTCTCTCTCTCTCTCATGTGCACGTAGGTATGTGTCTGTTATAAGAACTCTGGCCTAAATCTGTGCTTGGCATACATTTCTGATGCTAATTTAAATTAAAAGCTTGTATTTACTGACATCTTTTATTGGGTAGTGCCTTGCAATTTCTACCATACATCATAACACAGACTGAACGCTTTTCTTTTTCTACCCCTAGTCTTTTCTGTTTTCCACTTATGTCATTGCACATTTTGAAGAACAAACCTTTTCTTTAATAGAGCTTAGGTGCTAAGAGCATCAATTTGTGAAACCTGAAATAACATAAGCACCGATGAAAGTTGCTAGGTATTCCTATGTTAGCAACGCTAACTATTGGTGGAATGCTAGTTGAATATTGCAGTCATAGCATATTCTGCTGTTATGCATGTAATGATGTATTTGAATTACCAGGAAACACAGTGAAGAAGTCTTTCTTGTGTATGCATGCTGTTGGAAATGGTTGTATCTTATGAACTTGTTTGTGTTGTTCTTATGGGAACAAATGTTTGCACAAGGCCTAGACTTGCAGATTGTTTCAATGAAAAATGCAAGATATTATGTGTTTCTATCTTTTATGGTTTAATGAAATTATTCATTATTTTTACTTGGGGAAGTTGAATTTAATATTTATTGAACCAATTGTTCTACTTGTCATTTCAGACCTATTATTTTAAATATTCTTTGATTTTATATTTTCTTGGGTTGTATCACGTTCCTTTTCTTTGCCTCTTTTAACTCCCATAGATGGTCTGACTGAATCCTGTATTACAGATCACTTATCATTTTTTCCATTGGAAGAAGGGAACTCCCTTTTCTGATGATCAGGGTATTTACAATACTTTGACTTGGTGGGAGCAGATGGACAATGGCAAGCAGCTCACTCGTAATCGGAAGTTTTTGACAGTTGTACCCGTGGTTTTGTAAGTATTCTTGCCATTTTTGCTTTCCATTTGACTTCCAGTTCGTTATCATTTGAAAATCACAGGGGATCATTTGCATAATGGATAACTCAGTTATTTAGAAAGGTTTACATGATCCACTATAATTTAATAGTTTATTTTATATAATTAACTTTTTGAAACTCTTTATATGTGTGGTGGTATGGCATGCATGTGCTTCTTTGCCTCATATGTGCGTATAAGATCCCTGTGCTTAATTTGTTAGATTGTTTATCTGCTTTGTATTTGGTCATAATTACCTGACTCTTGAAGTATTCTAAGCATTGTTTTTTAATGAACTTTTGGGATAAAATGGACTCTTGGAGACCCCTGGGAAATGATTGGATGGATAATCATAATATGAATGACTTGAAATGGGCTCAAATTGTTGATATGAAATGTGAATCATGCAACTGATTAATTTATCATGAACAATGAGCTAGAATTGTCCTCTTAGTTTCACAAAATTCCTGTTATGTATTGATTTTGCTCAAATTCAGGCTATGATCAAGCATACCTATAATAACAATAATCTCCTATCTTAACCTACCACGTTAGATCTTTAACATCTAGCTTATAATTGAAAGTCGTGTTATGAGCTTTGTCATGCCCTATGAAGCGGTGGCTTATACTTAGATTGCAGCCCAAATTATATCCATTACACTGAAAATGAAGAGAACCTATATTTCCTTGACTGTTAGCTCATGGTTCTTCCTGCATAGCATTGTTTGGTTTTAGTCAAAGTTTACAATCTTAGTACCGGATATTATATCAGTCTAGTACTAGGTTGGTACAATACTATAATGTGCCGCATCGGTGCTTTATATGTAGAAGCCTATTGGTACTGGTTCACTTTTTTATTTTTATTTTATTTGCTATGTTTATTATAAAGTTTAGAAGTCTTCATTATATAATTTTAAGATTGTGTATTAATATTTTTATTTCATATTGATTTTTAAAATCATTTGATTATTTGATGGATACAATTTTAATAAATAAAAATAAATAATGCATAGTTTTTAGCTTGAATATGTGTGTGTAGTGGCTATGGTGTTTGTAAATATCAAGATCTCATTCATAATCAGGGTCTTGGGCATGAGTCCAACCTAGATAGCACCCACTTCAACAAACTATAATTTGGGCCTTATGGATGGTCACCCTGACGAGGATCCCTTGCCTAACATTGAGCTTGCCATCCCAGGGAAAGATCACAACGGTAAAATATGACCCGTAATTTGGTTAAAATTATGGAGGGTATTGGCCACTTGAATATGATGTCTTAAATAGAGGATATGTACTTGGGTCGTATGCTGGACATACAGAGTAGGATTTAGTTTATGATGAGGATCTAAGGATGGCCATGAACCTTGATCGGTGTCGTTAGCGGTCAAAAATAAAACCTATTCACTACTATAGCTAGTGGTAAATCGGGATCGTATCCTTGGGGATTTAGAACAATTATTTTACGAAAAGAAATAAAGAAAATTATTTGTAGATGATTATATTTAGAATAGTAGTTATTAAAAGATAACAATTAATTAATTAATGAAATTAAAACAGTAGGAGAAGCAATCCAGGAATTCGAATCCACCATGCACACAGGTTTTATCTTCTTTTGTTTATGTTGCAATAGCAATAAGTTTTACAAATTCAGAATTAGAATAATTTCTCTTGTCAGGCACAGGCCATATCAGAAGATCATGACACGTCCGTTTAGAGTATAAACTATCTAATAATTGCAAGGTTAGAGGTCTAATCTATCATTACTACGATCTATCTCTCTTAGGTACATACCGTATCTTAAGATCACGGTACGCCGATAGAGGGTGTAGGCCACATATACCAGATTAAAACTCGATCAAAAAAATAATTTAAAAGATATAAAAGAAGAGCATGATTTTATTGCATAGAAATTAAGAATAAACAGAAAGATAAAACTTGGTTATAGGCTTCATCATTATCCCAAGTTGAAGGAATTTAGCCACGTATTGTTGCTGCTAGCATCCCCTTCATCATTTTCTCCTCCAGGTTTAAATATAATGATCTAAATAAAAAAAATAAAAAAACTTTAAAGAAAACTCCTTCTGGACTACTGCCTGAGGTCTTTCTTTTATAGAGCTTGTTTAGGGCTTCATCCTAATCCAAGTTGGAGTTAATCGGGCTCAAGATCGTTCAAATATCGTGAGAAAACTTCTCAACCATTTGTTTCACATCACCTGCCTTAGTTTGCACCGAGAATCATATGAAATCATCTCTTTCTTTCTTTTGGACAAACAAAGTCCTGATTTGAGTATTGTATGCATCATTGGACTTCAAAATCAAGCTCTTTCATCTATAGGTTCCTTTTCTGCAAACATCCATAAAAAGTATCTATTCTTAATAAATTTAAAATAATTAATATTTATTTAATGATTAAATTGGAATAATAAATAGACTTATCACACCCCTAACTTAATCATTGCTAGTCCCTTAGCAATGTAATTAAAATAAAATCATGTGTCCTTAAGATTCTCTTTTGCAAAATTAAATTTAGGTTTATAATTGAAAGAAGCTAGCTAGTATCACTAAGTATTAAGTTTTTGAAGTAAATTTCATAGTCAGAACTATCAAAAACTTTCTCAGAGTTCATCCATAGATCTACAGCACTTATGTTTGTGATGGCTAACTTAGCATTTCGGTACTAGCTTGTAAGGAACAATGGTGTTTTCGCTTATCATCTATTTTGGTCAATTTTCTATACACCTTCAAATTAAGCACATGACCTGCGATAGCTTTCACACTGCCTGATATATATATATATATATTACGATATCTTTACACGCCCACTTTTTGACGCGAACAACAACGCTTACTTAGGCAAAGGTGTCCGATTACTCAATGAAAAATCAATGTTTAGACTTGCTTTTTTTTTTCATTTCTATATATATATTTTTTATTTTTTTATCAAGCAGGTAGCTCTTTCCTTAAATTTAAGTTTCTCTCATTGGGGTGTATATCAATTATCAATTTTCAGTAATAATTAAATCTCCAATTGACCTTACAACTAATACTTAGTTTACCTCGTTAGTGTACATGTGCAATGAAAGTGCTAATAGCCTTTAGATGACCTAAGTAGACTGCTAAAAGTCTGACAGTTAGTCTACTCCTTGGCTCGCTACAGTAGTTAGCCAATACTTTTTAACTCTATTACCTTTTCTAGTCGATTTTGCTCAAGAATTTCTTTCATGGCACATAATTTATAAAAAAAATAAAATTTTTAAAAATTGCCAAGGTGTTTTCAAAATATTTTGAAAAAGATTTTTCATACCCCCTAACTTAATTCCCATTGTTCTCAATGGAGTAAGAAAGAATAAAACAAGGAGAAATACCATCTAAACGAGATATGCCTCGTGTAATGTTAGGAGTGACCGTGCGGAGCAGTCTCTTATTCCTAGAAATAAGAATCACTAAAATAAAAGTCAAAAAATAAAAATTTGGGTTGCCTCCCAAAAAGCATTAGTTTAATGTCTTCAATCAGATGTCATGATCGATTTAAGTTTTCTTTGGGGGTCTTTTATAGGCATAGTTTTCTTTCTTAAGTGAATCCTATATTGAACGATCAAGGGGCTAATCCCTTTTATGTTAGCCATGGTCCATCCTAACACTTCTTTATTCTCTTTTAGGACATTCAATAGTTTCCCTTCTTGTGAGGAGTATAGGTTGGCTGAAATAATTACAGACAAGGTTTCTGATGGACCTAGTTGTGCATAGTTGAGATGCTTGGGAAGTGGTTTCAGTTCTAATTTGGGTGCTTCCTCTATTGATGGTTTAGGTAATAGTTCAGATACTTTCTCTAGTGGTTAAGTTGGAAGTTTCCATCTTGATTTTGTCATTAATTATAATAACCTCATTAATTTGCTCCACATCTTGGTTTATGCAGATTTTAGGTCAATCTCTTCGTCACTAAGGTCAATTGGATCATAAACAGAATCCTGAACATAATTGAGTCGCTCGTTTGATGTGTATTGGTAAGATTGAAAATATTAATATCAATTGACATAATTCTAAAGGAAAGTTTCATTAATCTATTTCGACAATTAATTAGGGTATTAGCTGTGGCCAAAAGTGGTCTACCTAAAATCATTGGGATGTAGCTCTTTGGGTTTGTCACCGGTTCAGTTTCTAAAATCATAAAGTCCATCGGATAGATAAAGTCTTCAACTTTGATCAATACATCCTTTACTATTTCCTTGGGTACTTTCAAAGAGCGATCTGCTAGTTGTAGGGTCATTTTCGTAGGCTTTAGTTCTCCCAATTCTAGTTGCTCGTATACAGAGTATGGTAATATATTAACACTCACCCCTAAGTCTAATAAAGCTCTGTTTATGAGTGTGTTCCCCATAATGCATAAAATAGTAGGTGACTCTGGATCTTTGTATTTTACTAGTATATGGTTTGACAAAAGCTCACATTGGCTGCCAAAAAGGCTCTCTTGGGCACATGGTGGTCTTCTTTTTTGGTACATAGATCTTTAAGGAATTTAGCATAGGCTGGGACTTGTTGGATCATGTCCGATAAGGGGATGTTTATTTTAATTTGCTTAAAAACCTTCAAAATCTTATCAAATTAGGTGAATAATAGTACTACAATCCTAATTTTTGGTTTATCTCCTTCTGGCATGGGCTCAGCTGGTGGATTGGGCATTACATTAGACTCTGATGCCTTAGGTGTTTCGGGCTGATCCAACTCATAAGTTGTTCAAGTGATGGGACTTCTAATTCTTCTTTTTTATGTACCCATATGGTTATCTATTTGTTTCCCAGATCTTAATGTATGAATAACACTTAGTTGGTTAATCTGGGCTCCTTGTTTTAATCCTTGGATGTTTAGGTTCCTAGGGTTAGCTTCGGGCTGACTCGGTAGCTTATCCCGTTCTCTTTCACTTATGGTTGTGGCTAACTGACCTACTTGCATCTCCAAATGAGCTATGGCCTCGGTATTGGCGGATAACTGTTGCCCTGTGTTTTGCTTAAAGTTATTCAGGGTGGCGTTAGTGCTATTTATCATGGCATAGGTGTTAGCTTGGGATTTAACTAAGGTTTCTAAGGCTTTATCTAGGGAACTATATCTCTTTTCATTCTCATTAACTGATGGATTGTTTTATGTAGAATTGGGCTTTGGGTTAGGCTGGTTAAAATTGGGACCACCTGCACTAGGACCTTGTGACCAGGCAAAGTTTGGATGGTTCCTCCACTCTGGGTTGTAGGTTGGTGCATAGGGATTGTTGGTTATTTTTTGATAGGTCGCATGTACCTGTGCACAACTGTTTTCAGTTTGGGTTATGAAGTGGGAGCACTCTTCTATTATATATCCTGTCTCATTGCATCCAGTGCAGACAGGTGCGGATACTTGGTTTACATGATTTATCGGGGCTTGTTCCTTGAGTTCCAAGGCTTCTATCCTACGAATCAAAGATGTCATCTTAGTTTCTTCAGCTATAGATGGAGAGAATTGGTACATACCACCTCTTGATGGTGTGGGTTCATAGTCCTTAGTTCCCTCCCATTGTAAGCTCTTTTCTACTAAATCCTCTAAAATCTACTAGGCTTTATTGGGTGGTTTCTGCATGAAGTTGCCCTGACACATCGACTCGAGCATGGTTCTGAAGTTTAGGTTTAGACCTTCATTGAAGGTTTGGCATAACCTCCAAGTCTTTATCCTATGGTGTGGATATTGGCTTAACAGGTTCTTAAATCGGTCTAGACACTTCCAGAAAGGCTCTTCTCCTAATTGATGAAATTGGGTAATTTCGTTTCTCAACTTGGCTGTTTTATGATGTGGAAAGAATTTTCTCAAAAATGCTTTAACAAAACCCTTTCAAGTTGAGATTGGTTGAGTAAGTAAACTATACAACCATTTTTTGGCATTTTTCTTAAGGGCAAAGTTAATTAGCCTAAGTTTCATAGCATCTTCTGAGAGTTCATGCATTCTTATAGTATAACATACTTCCTCAAATTCTCTAATAAAAAATGTAAGCATCCTCAATTCCTGTGAATTTAGGGAGCATGTTGATAATCTGAGGCTTAATCTCAAAACTGACAGCATTTGTTTGGGGTAGTCGAATGCACGATGGTTGGGCAGATCCAATTGGGTAGTAGTATTCTCTTAGGCTAAGAGGATGTCCTAATTCCTCCATAGTTTTTTTTTTTTTTTTTTTGTCAAGGGTAGGGTTTAGAGCTATCCTTGTTAATCGACCAAACTCCTTTTTCAAGTTGTAATTTTGAGTTTTTTTTTTTTGTAGAGAGAAAGAAGAGAGAAGAGGGAAGAAAGAGAGAGAAGAAGTTTAAATATGAGAACCTAAGGAATCCTAGATCTAGAGACGATAGAGAACAATGTCTTAATTAGGTTAAAGTTTCTGCTAGAGAAAACAAGTTGTCTACCTTAGGATTACCTTATATCTAGACAGCTTTAACTGCAGAGGTTGCCTTTGAATCTTTGAAGTCAGATATTAAGTAGCAACTGGCCAAATAAGGGTAAGGTCAGTGGGGGTCCCCCCTTGCTTTCCTTAGACACCAAATTAATTGGCTAGGTCAGACAACGGAACCAATTAAAGAACCACTTTTCTTCAAGGCTGCATCATCCTTGAACCCCTTTCCTAGACACCAGTGAACCAGTTAATACTGAGCTAATCCAACTCTCAGGGTCTCTTGTCCTAGCGAGCTCGAAGTCCTTAGGGGCCATATCTAATTAATTTAAATTAACGGCTTAAGGTTATGCAGTATGCAGGGTGATGGTTGTGGGCCAAGGAAGGATGATGAAATTTTCATCTTATGTTATTTAGGAGTTGTATCCTTAAAGTATTTTATGAAAATGCAATGCAAGTCAAATAAGGTGTTTAAACAAGTTAGAAAGTTTTTAAAGTTTATTATTTGTTTCCTTAAATTAATTATATTTTATGAAAAGTGTCTTAGGGTTTTCTTTTAGGTTCTTTAAGGTAAGTTAATTAAAAAAAAAGTTAATTAGGTTAAAAGTGGATTTGTGACAAAAAGAGAAGTAAACTTTTTTTAATGTTAAAAAAAAAAGAAAATTTAATAATTAAGGTAACTAAAAAAAGCAATAAACTAAAGAGAGCAATAATTATTCAAAAAAGATTTTTTACTTTTTTTATAAAGAAGCACGAATAATAATGAAAAATAAAAGGATCAAAACAAGAATAAAATTAAGAGAAATTTATGGTAAATTTTTTTTTTTTTTAATTTTTTTTAATGAACTAATCATGCCTGGATCCCCGGCAACGGTGCCAAAATTTGATCGTTGTCGTTGGCGGTCAAAAATAAAACCTACTCACTACTATAGCTAGTGGTGAATCGGGATCGTATTCTCGGAGATCCAGGGTAATTATTTTACGAAAAGAAATAAAAATATATTTGTATATGATTATATTTAGAATAGTGGTTATTAAAAGATAATAATTAATTAATTAACGAAATTAAGACAGCAGAAGAAGCAACTCAGGAATTCGAATTCACTATGCACACAGGTTTTATCTTTTTTCTTTATGCTGCACTAACAATAATTTTTACAAATTCAGAATTAGAATAATTTATTTTTTGTCAGCACGGGCCGTATCAGAAAATTACGGCACGTTCGTTTAGAGTATAAACTATCTAATTAATTGCAAGGTTAGGATCTAATCTATCATACTACGATCTCTCTCTTAGGCACGTATCGTATCATGAGATCACGGTACGTTGATAGAGCGTGTAGGCTGTGTGTGCCAGATTAAAACCTCAATCAAAAAAATAACTCAAAAGATATATGAAAGAAGAGCATGATTTTTATTGCATAGAAATTAACAATAAAAAGAAAGATAAAACCTGGTTATAAGCTTCATCATCATCCCAAGTTGAAGGAATCTAGCCACGCATTGCTGCTACCAGCGTCCCCTCCATCATTTTTCTTTCCCAGGCCTAAATACAATGATCTAAATAAAAGAAAAATAAAAAACTTTGGAGAAAACTCCTTTTGGACTACTGCCTGATGTCTTTCTTTTATAGAGCTTGTCTAGGGCTTCATCCTAATCAAAGTTGGAGTCAATCGGACTCAAGATCGTTCAGATATCGTGAGCAAACTCCTCATCCATCCGTTCCACATCATCTGCCCTTAGTTTGTACCGAGAATCATGTGAAATCATCTCTTTCTTTCTTTTCGGGCAAACGGAGTTCTGATTTGAGTACCATCTGCATTGTTGGACTCCAAAAATCGAGCTCTTTCCATCTATAGGCTACTTTTCTGCAAACATCCATAAAAAGTATCAATTCTTAATAAATTTAAAGTAATTAATATTTATTTTAATGATTAAATTAGGATAATAATAGACTATCAAACCCCACTCATTAATTGCAGTGGTGTCGAACTTAAAACTATCTTGAGGGGCCTGTCTTTGTATGTTATCATATTCCCTTGGACTTTATGTTGAACACTTTGATTTGCATCTCGTATTGGCATGAGTGAAAAGAGACTTGTTGGTGAATGAAGTTAGACCATTTTGCTGCAACATGTATGCATCTCCACATCCACTGCTACCTTCCAGGCCACCTGATGCATCATCCCTCAGATTTTTTCATTAGCATCATTGTTCATATTGTGAGCTAATATAGTCATCTGATTATTTGAGCGCTTAATAGTATCAAAACCTAAGTGAACAGGCTCCTTATCAATCCTCTTCAATAGATCTACAGCTTTCTTAACCATTCTTTTCTTGCTAGTATGATGATAAATTTTCTTTCATGGTTGTCCTTGCTTGACTGGCTTTGTTAGGTGACTTGACTAGGCCACTATCCTAGCTAGCCCTACTTTCCTGACTGAATCGACTCCTCATCAATCCTCTTCAATAGATCTCTTTCTTAACTTTTCCTTTCTTGGTATTATGATGATAAATTTTCTTTTCATGGTCATCCCTGCTTGACTGGATTTGTTGGGTGACTTGATCAGGCCCACTATCCTGACTAGTCCCATCTTCCTGACCAAATCAGGTGCTATGGTGTTCTTTTCTTAGCATCTTCCTATTGTATCTTTGGTTGGAGGTGTTAGACATAGAGAGCCTCGTGATCTCGGCTGCCTCCTCCTTGATGTTTGTAGTTGCTCCTATTATTGGTCATCGACTAGTTTTGAGTGTGGCATCTGCTGCTCTACTCACTGCTATGCATTCACTCTAGCCTCCTTTACCATGATATTAGCTGGTCAAGGAGGTGATTTTAGCTTATCAAGATTTGACTACCATTGCTGGTCCTCGAGGCAATCAATTTTAGGATTCTTGTTATTATGTGTGAAATTATTATTAATTGGATCATCATGTTCTACTTCACCTCCTTATGGATGTGCTTTAATCTAAATAATAGATTATATACATGTATACTAAGTCATATCATCTTTTCTGTGTTTGAAGTTTCCTTTGTTCATTGTATATTATGGAGAAGGTCAATTAGTTGCCTCGCAACTATAGGAAAAATCCATTTGTGAGAGGATACGGATTCTGACCTCTTGAGGTTTTCAAATGAGAATCCAAAATGGAAACACCATTCAGGACCTATAGGAGATTTTTAACCCACCTCCTATAGGCATCTAGCAAGCAGCAGCAGTGGCGGTATCAGGTTTCATCTTCTAGATGACATTGCACAAGGTAGTCTACAGTTCCTCTTTTCTTGGATACTATATTGAAACTTTAGATCAAGAAAGTGGGTTGCCATGAGGTGTAATTGATTTAATTAGCAAGCAAAGGATTGAACAATAGTGTTTTATTAAAATAAACAAGTATTACGTGTGGTACTTGGATTACCTGCTAGATGCAAGTCCTTGCTTATATGGCAATCCCATCTATCCTTGATGATGTTAATGTACTCATCGGCATGCTTTGGATCTATCTGCTTGATCTTGGCCTTCGCAGTCAATTATCATATGATACAAAGAGCCCATTTGGGAGTATCTCTTGCCATACACATCCTTGAGCACTCGATACATAAAGTATTGCAACTGCTTTCTCAATTTGCTTTCAGAGTTGTTGGCTTATCATTGACCCCTTTGCTTGGCTCTTTTCCATGTTACTAGGGCTATATCTACTCTCCAGTCACTTTGCAGCCTTGAATATCCGATGCATGCATTCTTTCTTCTCAATAAGCTATCGAGTATAATGTAAGCGGTGTAGGTGACTGCTGGACTTAGTATCTCACCCTCGATTTGCTTTCTTATTAGAGCCAACATCCATGTTTGGTTTACATGATCTTAGTGATGGCTTGGACTATCTTTGGAACTTGCTTCACCTTTAGATCTTGCTTATGTCTATCATTATCAAGTCTATGCAGTGGATGACACATCGGGTTTGGAAAATGTGTGGCCTTTTAGTCATCAGAATATTCTTAATGGTCTGGTACTATGATCCATTAATAATTACCACGTTCTTGATATGCTGCTTATCTATTCGATTAATACCTTGTTCTATCAAGTTTAAGATGTACTAGCTGTTATGCACCTTGTCAGAAATATCAACTGGCTTATGAAAGAATGTCTTTTTGTCATAATATGTCAAAAATTGATGGTGCTTTGTCTGATAGTTCCTGTTCAACCATCACATATCAATGTCAAACACATAAGTCATAATTGTCCTGCTTGCTGTGATAGGAAGCTATTCCTCTCTAGCTCTCCCTTGTTATTATCAACTCACCGTAGCTGTTGGCTCGGTCTTGGACGATTGACACCATGACAAGCTTTTGTGGATGAAGCTGATAGTGCAATGGTAGTAGGTGTTGTCTTTAGCATTTTACATGGATGGAAATATAGTAGAACCAAGAAGTAATAGCTCTCCTCATGTCCCTTTTCTTATCCTTGATGAGCATGTGATCAATCTTTAGGTGAGAGAATCAGTCAAGAAGTGGTGATGGGGGGAAGGCAAAGTGTTGGAATAGGGAGGGGTAGGTTGGGAAGAAGGGTAGGGTGGATTGTTTAGTTTTTTGAGTCACTAGGTGAATGAACTGCTATGCATAGAGTTAACTTAAATTGATTAATGCATATTATAGGTACTTTGATTGCCTTATTTCAAAACCCAAAACTTCCCCCTGTTTCTTAAGTGGACAAAAATGTGATAGTCTATTTTTGGGTCGGAGTGGATCTATCAAATGGACTTGTGTAAGTTCATTTGTAAGTCTTTAGTTAAATTGATTAATACATCTCTAGTTGCTACCAGTAGGAGTTCAGAGATTCCCGAAGAGCATTTTTGTAAGTCTTTAGTTACAATGGAACCCCATATCTTTAGATGCGGGACACTTGTCTGAAATAGATTTGTATTAAGTTTTTTTAATTGAAAGTTGGGAATATTTGGTTATTTGTACTTCTTTATGAGAATGGAATATTTGATTTCATTCCTATGGTAGAAATTTGAGTTAATGTATTGCACAATCATGTGTGTGCATGCATATCTGTGCCCACATGGATATGTGTGCTGTAGATAACAAAAGATTGATTCATCATAAACCATTTATTGTCTATTTGATTATCTGTCGCGTTCCTTATTGAAAGCAGAAATATTCATGTTGGTGTTATTTATATTTGTGGTTCAATAATATATGCTGATCAAGTAGGAATTTCTTACCCACCCATTGTTGAGGGCATAAGAATTCATTGATAGGATAGTCCTTGCCATCATATATGCTGAAACAAAATTTTGAATGTGGTATATTGTTCGGAGGGACAATCTCAACTCAACTCATCTAAGCCTTTTTCCAACTGCATGGGGTCAGCTACATGAATCCGCTTCCTCCACTCTGCTCTATTCAGGACTAAGTCGATATTTAAATTACAAATAGTTATATTTTTTTTAATTATTTTATCCATGTCAGTTTAGGTTTACCTCTACCTCTATCTTACTATGAATTGTTAAAAGATCACTTTTTCTAATTGGAGCATCTAAAGGCCTACGTTGTATATGTCCAAACCATCGTAATCGGTTTTTCTTATTTTATTTTCAATTGGGGCTACTCCCATCATTTCTCTTGTATGTTTATTTCTAATTCTATCTTTTAAAGTTTTACCACATATTCATCTTAATATACGCATTTCTGTTACATTTAATTATTCATATGTTGTTTCAATATTGTCCAACACTCTGTTCCATATAGCATAACTGGCCTAATAGCAGTTTTCTAGAATTTTTCTTTCAATTTTAATGGGATGTGCTGATCATACAATACTCCCGAAGCACTCCACTTAATCCATCATGCTTTAATTCTATGATTCACATCTTTATCTATTTCACCTTCTTGCTGGATAATTGATCCCAAATACCTAAATTTTTTACTCCTTGATATCTCTTGGCTTGCAATCTTCATTGTTTCTTCATTTGTATTTTTACTTCCACTAAAATTATATTTCATATATTCAGTTTTATTTTTACTAATCTTAAAATCTTTAAATTCTAAATCCTCTCTCCAAATCTCTAGCTTAGCATTTACTTCAGATTTAGTTTCATCAATTAACACTATATCATTTGCAAATAACATACACCATGTGATATCATTTTGAATATATTTGGTTAATTCATCCATAACTAATACAAAAAGATACAGACTTAAGGAAGATCCTTGATATAAACCTACAGTACTTGAAAACTCACTAGTTTCTTCTATTGTTGTTTTAACAATAATTATTGCTCTATAATACATATCTTTTATCAATTCTATGTACCTTTTGGTAACTTTTTTTTTCTAAAATCCATCATATTATTTCTCTAGGTACTCTATCATATGCTTTCTCTAAATCAATAAAGACCATATGAAGGTTTTTTTCCTCTATATCTCTCTATCAATCTTCTTAATAAATAAATAGCTTCCATGGCCGATCTTCTAGGCATAAATCCAAATTGATTATTTGACACAAAAGTTTTAGTTCTTAATTAATTTTTTATTACTCTCCCATAATTTTATTGTATGACTCATTAGTTTAATCCCTCTATAATTTGCACAGTTTTGAATATCTCCTTTATTTTTGTATACGGGTATTAATATACTTTTTCTCCAATCATCCGGCATTCTTTTAGTTGCTACAATTCTGTTAAATAAATTGATTAACCATATGACTCTAATTTCTTCTAAGCCTTTCCAAACCTCAATAGGGATTGCATCTAGTCCTAATGCCTTTGCATTTTTTATTTTACTCAAAGCATTTTTAACCTCAAGCATACTAAATCTACGAAAAAATTTATGCTCATTTGTTTCTCCTAGATTATCACATCCTTCTACCCTTAAATTTACTAAATTATTTTTATTTAATAAATTTTGAAAATAATTTTTTCATCGTTCCTTTATCTCTTCTTTTTTACTAAGACTCTTTCATCTTCATCCTTAATACATTTAATATAGTCAAGATATTTTTTTCTCTTAGTTTTGCTAATTTATATATAGTCTTTTCATCTTCTTTCGTATCTAGTTTATTATATAAATCGTCATAGGCTTTAAGTTTGGCATTACTTACTACTTTTTTTAGCTTCTTTCTTTGCATCCCTATACTTTTTAAGACTTTTTTCATTCCTAGCCTCTTGTCAAATTTTATGATTTATCATTTTAAGCTTGATGACAGCTTAAACTTACTCGTTCCACTGCCAAGTTTTCTTTCCTAGTAGTCCTACTTCTTTTAATTCTCATAGAACTTCTTTGCTATGTTTTTTTATGCATTTAGTTGCTCTTTCCCACATTAATTGGGATCACTATCTATATTCATAGTCATTACTCATACTAACTTTTCTTTAAATAATTCTAGTTTTTTTTCTTTCAAATTTTATCATTTAATTTTTGAATTAATAGTTTACGTTTTACTCTAGATTTTATTTTTATCCATATATTTGTTACCATTATCCTATGTTGTGAAGTTAAATTTTTTTCTAGAATAATCCATAGTGCAGGAACCCTTGCTCACTTATTACCGCACCTAGGCGTCGGTGCGGTACCCTTGCTCATTTTTCGAAACATCCGGAGGAAGATGCAATGTGTCTTTTAACGGGGACGTCCTAGCCCTTCGCATAGTTTGATTTACCAAATTCATGTTTTAAGGATTCTGACGAAGTTTTACGTTGGCTGTCAGCTATATAAAATAGATTTACCAAATTCATGTTTTACGCTGGCTGTTCGGAGGGACAATGTTATAAGAAAATGAGTGCGTCTAGACTTGATCATTGGTTAATTTGCTTATGTAGCTTAGGTCTAGATTATGTTTGGATTTAATCACTTTATTATTTTTGGTTATTATTTTCAGTTAATTTGCTGATTTGTCAAGACTTAGGAGAAGATTTGATATTTGCTGTCTTCTTGTAATTTCATACTCAATTTTGGGGAAATTTTTATCTAAATTCCATGTCCTATTATGAGAAGTATAGGTCTATAAAAGTTGTATTTTAGCTGCAGTCTAGGTTAATCAAGGTTTCAATTCATTAGGTTTGTGTTTTGTATTAATTTTGTTAGGTTTTCACATTGGATTTTGTAGAGATGGATATGCTATTTTAACCATGTTTAAATGGATATTTTTTTCGTCTTCTTCGACCTTTTTTCTATTTCTTTGATTGAGTCCTATTTAGTAAGTCTAACTATATATTTAGCTATAAAAAGAGAGTTGAGGGGAATTGTGTAAATTTGGTTTTGGCGATGACGAGCATTGAACATATTGAAATTCTTTTCTTCTCTATTGAGTGTTGTTGAATCTATCGAAATTCTTTTCTTCTCTATTGAGCATTGTAGTTCTTCTATCTGTACCTATGGACCTGTCTAATCTTTATTCTTCACTCTCCAATGATCATTTTTTCTCCAATTTTTAACCCTCTATTGCTCTGTTTTGTTGATTATGCTGTTTTAAAGAGTAAAAACCAGATCTCAAAAGTATTTCAGCAATTCAACTTAATCATGCGGCCTGATTCTCCATTCTCTTCATCATCTGCTTTTTTAATATCCATTGTTATGGTTGTAGTTCAGTTCTTTCAAGTGAGAATGAAATGAACAGCAAACACATTCTTGAGTTTAGTCTTAACACTTTATTCTAGTTATGAAATGTAGTTAAATAGGCTGCTAAGAGCTATTTCGAATTTGCTTAAACACAAAAAAACTCTTCTATCAATTAGTGAATACTTTCTTAGAACATTTGGAGGCTTAAGTAAGAATACTTGATGGCAAGTATGACACTGTTGCTTATCAAGCCTGGACTTCTTTTGGCCAGCATACTTTGTGTATACTTCATGTACTAGCTGGGCCTTGCTAATCCTATGCAAGTATTGTCATGGAAGGATGCATTTAAAGAAAAAAGAAAAGGTTCACTACTTTATTATGGTTTTAATGTGGGAAACAATTTTCACTTTGTCATCCTAGTGCATATGTTTTAAACAAATAACAAGTTTTTTTTTTTCCAATCTGTTGACTTAGGAATGCAAGTCATCCTAATGTCTATTTTGATTACTTTTTAAGTTATGCACTGTATGGTTCTACAGAATTTGTCATACAAATTAACATGATAGAACTTTCTTATGCATAAATGAGCTTCAAATCTTACATGAGAATATGTAACTGTGTTTGCGCCAGGAGAATACATTTTACCTGTTGTATACCTTGCTAGTACTTTGGGAGACCTATATCTTCGTGGTACCATATAGACTGTTAAGTAGTGATACCAGTTGGATGGATGACGCAGAGGGTACAAACCATTGAATTGTGTTGACAACCTGTTAACCTGGTAAGATAATGGTATGGTAGGGACATGCACTTTTGTCAGTGAGGTTATTCAAGTCTTGATCTTGAAAAAATAGGGAAAAAATAAGATGTGGTGGTAACAACTACTCTCCAGAAAGAAGCATGACAATCAATTGTTGCTTGCAGATTTTGCAATCATTTGAACATAAAATATTAGGCAACCACATTTTCGATACATCATGAAACCCTTAATTATAAGTTCGTCCAAATTTGCTTGAGTATTTATCTCCCTTTTGGTTTCAAAATGCGAAGAAAATGAGCTATTGTGACTCTGTCATTTCGCTTGGACCATTCGTAGCACATGTGGTTTTGATATTTGATCGTAATAGTTTGCTTCACATTTGCTCAATGACAATGACTGCCTGACGATGACAACGATGACAACCACAACAGTGACTTCTTGACATTAAACAAAGTTAAACTAGAATGTATTGTCTTCATCATAGTTCACAATCTCTATGCTAATAGAGTGCCAGTACACTCGGTACGCTGGTCAATTTGGTGTACCAAGACTCGATGTTCCCTCATACCAAATTGGTTTGGTGATGCTATAGGGAGTTGTGTACTGATACAGTGAACCTTGGTCTCTTTGATTTCTTAATCAAAAGGTTAAATATGACTTTTGCTTTGCTGTTGGTTCCATGATAAGTGATGCATATTGGTTGGTTCAAGATTTTCATATATTTGTCTATTATAATGCAAAGTTTACCTTTTGGGTGCTTACTG
Source organism: Calamus simplicifolius (assembly GCA_900491605.1). NCBI lineage: Eukaryota > Viridiplantae > Streptophyta > Magnoliopsida > Arecales > Arecaceae > Calamus > Calamus simplicifolius. Next base: position 1,260,179 of record UESW01004022.1, read on the forward strand.
GTAGCCTTCTAATTTGACAAGTCATTGTATATTCTTTTGTAACTTTATTATCACATTAGTACGATGAATTTTCAATATGAATGTTTCTTGCTGAATGATTATTGGGATTTATTGTTGGATAAGAAAATCACGAACAATTCACATCTTAAATCCAGAAAAGTTAAGATATGCAATGGTGCAGAACTGGAATACAATCAACATGGTTTTGAAAGTTGGTTTTTTTCTAGGTGACTAGTTTATTCTTTGAGATAAATCAAAAGAAACATACATCAGGAGAGAGATCCTTTTCTTCCTGTGCATGTCAACCTAGATTTGCTGATTCTTAAAGGTTCACATTATAGATATGGTTTCACCACTTAGTCCAGGCTATAAAGATCTTGCTTGTGTGGACTTGTTGTATGTAGGTCTTTTTGGATTTTTCTGATCTGTTGGCCTAAAATTAAACTGGCATGCTTGCTTTTGAATCGGGCTACTATGACATGCCATTTCTAGTTGTGCCAGTGATGGACTAAAAATACGAGGATTAAAATATCGAGGACCTTGATTTGGTCATACCAGTATGATTTTGATGTATTATGCTGCTATACATGAAACATAATGTGGATGAAAGAGTTTCACTGAATAATTGGTGGTGAGCTGCTTATAATAAGGATATATATATTTGTAATTATTAGAAACAGTGATATTTATTTATTTTTTGTTGTTTGCTGAATTGTTGTTCTTTATTCTGCCATCTGTTGGTATCAGAGGTTCTCTGCTAAAAATAGATATAGTTTTAGTATTCATGGAAGAAACATTCATTATTAAAATTAATGCAAATTACAATCGCACTTTCCTCTACCATGGGTTTTTTGTCTCATTGAAAAAATACTACATGATGGCGTCGTCCATGTTCCATTCATTAAAAATCATAAAACAAGCTTTGCTATGCCTTTGCTTTAAATGGAAATGCTTGAAACTTTAGCAAAAATATAGCTGCAATAATGTGCTAAATCCAAATTGATTATAACTGCATTCTATTAAAAATAAACTTCCAATGGTCTGGATCCATTTTATTCTAATTTTTATTACCTACATCATATGCCCAGAGACCTTCAAGAGAGAATCTTGAGCCGCCATTTACTGACTCATGTTGAGGGGTTCCTTTATTTTTCCTGGCAGGTACTTGATAGCCTCACACACAACCGATTACCAGCATCCTATGCTTTTCCTGAACACGCTTGCAGTGATTGTGCTGGTTGTCGCCAAGTTGCCCAACATGCACAAGGTCCGCATCTTTGGAATCAATGCTGGTAATTGAGCGGCAGTGCTCAAAAGATATCACAGTTGATATCTTTTTTACTGACTGCTGGATCCCTATATGCTACCAAATTTGGGCCCAGCATGGTCTGGCTTGTAGCCCTTAAATCTAGTAGTAGGTGGTTTGTAATATCTGTACAGAAAACACTTGAATAATCTAGAAATGTTTGTTGTGCTGTCTGATAAATGAAAGCTGTCTGTAGACCATCTTTCATGTTGCAATCTTTTTATCGTAAGAACCAGTGTGCTGGGTGTTATGTGCAGTTTATCTTTGTGAAGGACTTTGTTTGTGGCTATTTATGGTGTGTAGTGAAGTTTTAAATCTGATAATTTCTTTTAATATTACATCTGTATGGATTTCAAAGTAAAGAGGTTAATTCATTAATCACTGTTAGCTGCTTGAAAAAAAAAAAAAAGCATTTATGACCATTTCTAGGCTTATATTCAAGCATGATGGTAAACAATCTTTTTCTTTTTCTTCTAGAAAGCAGCACTGGTTGGAGCAATCAATCCAACTGGAAAGGTGCTTACAGATAGTGAATTTAAACCTCTCTTTTGAAGGAAAGAAACCTTCAGAGCTATCAAAAGGAGAGTTGGTTTCCTAAATGAATGTTTAAGTAAAATTGGGTTAGGAATTGCTGGAAGGTGACAGGTCTCCATGGATGGTTCTGAGAGGACTCATAGAAGGAAGGAAGCATCTGAAAGAAATTTAAGAGGACCTCCAGGCAGGTACAATGGTACCTCATCTGGGGAAGGATTTGGTGTTTATTATAAGCTATTACATGCAATACTTCGGTTCTACTTATATGCAAGGGTAATAAGGGCAGTCCAATCCAAGGCATCAGGTGCTTCGGCCTGAACTTGGGCCAGGTATTTTCAACTCAAGCTTGTCCCCATGGTAACCCAAAGTATTATAAGCCAAAAGCTCAGGCTTAGGTCCTGAAATTTTCAGGACATAGTTCATGCCGACCCTAGTTGTGTATCCGTAGGTGGTCAAGCTTAATGTAATAAAAGGATTTGGTGTTCTGTCCATATTAGCAGCATGTGTTGGTTACCATGTCATAGTTTCAAGCCTACAAACTTTGGTGTAAGAAAAGAGATCGTTTTAGCCAGTTTTTGAGAGTCCTACTTTGTAGGGAATGTATGAGATCGACTTCCCTACAAACGAATTGGTAGCGGCGGAAAAAAGGGCTGTGGTAGCCGACAATGGAGCAGGTTTTCAAAGGTAATTAAATTTTTGATGGCGACGCATTCCCAACTCAAACTCAGGTTCTTGGATGGCTTGGTGGTTTAAGACGCTAACATATATGAATAGTTTCAAGTGTGTAGAATTTAAATCCAACAAACAACTCAGTTTACGACTTGTAATGCAAGGGTGAAAGCTATGATAATGCTGGAGTCTTAAAGTTTACTGGCTAGTGGTTTAGGTAAGATCTTCGAGAATATATTATATAGCTGTGGTTGATTCTGTGACGAAACAAAGATTGACCTAACTAAGAGCGAGCTAAGATTTTAATAACCTTGTTAGATACCCTCTTATCTCTCATGAAAAAAAGGTGGCTGACTTGGGGCCTAGCTTTGCATTTTAGGCATCTTTCTTTTCTCTATATTCTGGTGAGGAGACGGAGATGGTGGACATAACCATACTTTAATGCCTACGTTCCTCCTGGTGAAAGAGAACTTGACTTAGTTTCAATGATTAGAATAGAGGTTCTGAATCTACCAAAAATTTATAATTATGACCCTAGAAAGATCTAGATCAATGATTTCGATTAAGTAGGACAAGCCACCACATTGGAGGCTAAAACTTGGCTGGAGTATATGTTTGGTACACTACAGAAAATTTAAATATAGCGACGCCCAAATGTGTCGCTAATGCGTCGCTAAATACCCTATAGCGACGTATTAGCGACGCAATTGTGGCGTCGCTACGATGGTCGTCGCAATCTCAATTTGTGGCAATTGCGTCGCTTAATAGTGATTCTTTGCGACGCAATTAAATACGTCGCAATATTGCGACGCAACATACATGCGTTGCTAATTTTAAAAATAATTTTTTAAAAATATTTGCGACGGAAAACCTCATCGCAATTGAATCGCTAATTAATTAATTTATTTTTTAAAAAAATTTAATTAGCGACGCATTAGCGACTTAAATTGCATCGCTAATATTTCTAAATTATTATTATTAATATTACGACGCATTTAGTTGCGTGACAATATTAATAATAATATATTTTAAATATATTAGCGATGCAATTTCAGTCGCTAATGTGTCGCTAATTAAATTTTTTAAAAAATATTGCGATGCCACGTCTTGCATCGCAATATTTAATAATAATATTTTAAAAATATTAGCAATGCAATTTCAGCCGCTAATGCGTGCTAATTAATTTTTTTTAAAAAATAAAATATTAAAAATTAAAACGGTTAATACAATTTCGTTACATTTAAATATTGATCGAAACATTCTTCACTCATATTGATCCAAACAATAATTATTCAATTTCTAAAAATAATTAATATATTAAAATTTTGAAGTTTTCATGTACAAAATATAAAAAGTAAAAAAAAATACATCAAGAATCTGCGCGATCACGTGGAGGCTGGAAACCCTGCGACATGCGGCTAACCATATTCTGCAACTAACGCATCTGATCTCGCACGTCTGCAAGCTCCTACTGATGGCCTCGCATACGCTGCTCGAACTCGTGCTCGAACTCCTGCCGAACGTCCTGCCGAACCTCCTCCGTAATAGATCTTCGAATATCGTCTAAACGCTCGGCAGGAATATCACCAGAATATCGCGCCTGATGGGGAAAATATACAGAAACTCTAGTGCCCAGACCATAGACCCTGCAGTCTTGCGGCTAGGCACCAATAGCCTCCAAAAACACACGTCGACTCTCCTCTGCTGAGAATTCAACGGGCGTCTCTCCATCAGTGGAGTCGACCTGTGATGCCTGGGAGTGAAGCTCCTCGACTCGTGTCTTTGAATTATAAAATCAACAATAAATGAATCAATAAATTTCTCTAAATAAAATTTTAGAAATTAAACAAATACTACATAAAGCTAATTTCTTACCGCAACCTCCCGTGATCGCGTATCGACCCAGGAACCGTTCCTCCTGGTGTGTGTCGCCCTGAATAGACAAAACTCACCAGGATCTCCGCCCTTCTGCTCAGACGATAACAATAAAAAATTAATATTAATGCAAATATTTGTAAATAATAAATTAGTAATTAAATTTTTATGTTTTCTTACCATACGAGCGTCTGTGCTCCTGAATCGAAATGGAGCTCGAAGTGTGGCGGGAGAGACCCATGCCAGGACCGCCCCTCTCGGATCGGTGGTTCATGCTGGCTGATGCGGACCTTCTGCGCCAGCCATCGGACTGCCAGGCTTGCTGCCACTCGTACCAAATACCTCTAGCACATGTGCAGGACGGTGACCCGATGACCTCCAATGATGAAGCATGTCGGAGTATCGGCGTCCCGTAAGAGCCTCCCATGCTACCCTAATGGCATCATGGCTGGCAGGGTCCCACATAAACTTTTTCTACATTAAAATAAACAGTTAGTTTCAGAATTTATTAAGATTAAGAAATTTTATATCAGTGATAAATTGTATTTAATAAGTTTACCTGAAACTCAGAAAAATAAAACTCCCTCGTGGCTGCAGATACGTGGCGCCAATCATAGCGACTGGGATCTGCACGCCTCTGAAATACGGAGCTGATGTGGCTCGATACATGATGCTGCTCAATAAATCTGTTAAAAAAATATATGTTGATAAGTAATTGACTTAAAAACATAAACATATATTTTTAATTAGTATATACGTACAACCTATGAGTATCCAGTCAAAGTACGATGCGGCTGATGATGGAAGAACTCTCGGAGGTATGTGCCGATCGGCTGGATGGTAATACCAATGCAGGATCACCGCCGACTGCTAGAGAGATCGAAGGTGTGCGATGTATGGAGATCCGAACTCTCCATCTCCAAAGCTCATGTGATCTGATGCAGCAGGGCTACGTCCCTGCTCACTCCGTATGTCGTCGGTAGATCTATCTCTGCCCGTCATACTGAAAATACTAAAGATTCATGCAATTAAATTACGATTAATGATTGACTATGTAAAAATTTAACACTTATAAAATAAAGTTGAATTTAAAAAAACCTCTATGTTTAATCGGTGTCATTTGTTTCGTGAAATGTTGGTTTAACATCCGATACCGTATCGGACTGCGATTCAGTTTCATTATCATCGGAAGGAAACCGAACATTTGCATCCGCAATTTCTTAGACATCACCATTTGGATCTCTAAGTAATGTTTCAGGAGCCCTTGTGTCGTCCTCAATTGCATGCATTTCCATCTCATCCTCTTGAAATGCAGGGCACTCGGCTGATTGACTTGATGAACTCTCCTCTAATACGATTGTTGAACGTGGGATGATTTTAGAAACCCACCAATCTCGCTTGTCGTTGCGCAAACTTGGATATCCGCAGTAAAACACTTGCTGAGCTTGGGATGCAAGGATGAATGGTTCATATTTCTGCAATCTTCATCGATGGTTCACTTCAACCAAATTGTAGTCGTTATGAACCCTTTTGCCCACAGGAACTGTCGGATCGAACCAATCACAATGAAACAATACGGTTCGTTTCATAGGCCAACCGGGATATTCAACTTCAACCACCTCTACTAACTTTCCGTAATAATCCTGCATATTTGCTCCAACACTTTCTCCTTTAACACATACGCCCCATTCTGCGTGCCTCTTGAAGCTGCTAATTGTTCAATCTAAAATTTGTACTCATTAACAAAATAGCCAATAGAGGTTGTTACGGTCTTCAATGGCCATTGCGATAGATATTTAATGAAAATATTGTTGGTTGTGGACCATGGACCGTTTACCTATAAATTAATAAGCTATTCACAACCAATTCGAAAAATAAAAGCCATTATTGAAATTGATTGAGTGATACTACTCACAAATTCATAAAACCAGTAAGCGAACTCCGTTTCTAACTTCTGCCCAATTGCAACTTGACTGATGTCGAGATTCATCTGTCGTTGTCTATCACAATACATCCTTATGGGATGATAAGGATTAAAACTTATGTTAGCAATTAAATATTGTGGTATATTGTAATTTAAATTAGAAGTTTCAATTAAGCATTGAAGTATACACTTACTCAATATATGGATAATATGTTGCATTATACTCCATATCGCTAAGATTTCTTGACTTCTGCCCCCAAATGAACGGCCGATACCTTTAAAAATTGATACTCTACCGTCATTAGGTTCTCCTTCGTCCACACATACGTCATCGTTACGACCAAGATTTCGGCTCCTCGTGTGGACGTGACCCTCAAAGTAATACGAGGCAAAAGCTGAAACTTCTTCGACCAAGTGTGCATTGCATATAGAACCTTCAACCCTTGCCTTATTATGCACATTATTTTTTAACTTCTTAAGGTACCTATATGTAAAGTTGAGACAAAAAATTAATCAATTTTATCGCAATGAAATAATATTTGAAATGTCAACATGTCTTAATGATGTATATATTTACCTCTTGAAAGGATACATCCAGCGATACTGCACGGGACCAGCTATGCTCGCTTCGTATGGCAAGTGAACCGGTAAATGCTTCATTGAGTCAAAGAAACTAGGAGGAAATATTCGCTCCAGCTTGCATAAAATAATTGAAATTTCCTCCTCAAGCCTTGCCATGGATGCAGAAGTAATGACTGTGGCAGGTAACTCCTTGAAGAACAAGCTGAGCTCGATCAATGCCTTCCAGACATGTTGCGGAAGCAACTCATGAAAAGCTATAGGAAATAACCGTTGCATAAAAACATGGCAGTCATGTCTCTTCATGCCGAACAACTTGAGCTTATGCATGTCCACACACCTACCGATATTTGAGGCATAACCATCTGGAAATTTTAACCCTCTAAGCCAGTTACATAAAACTTCTCGTGAATTTCTGTCAAGAGTGTAACAGGCTTTAAGATAGGTTCCGTCGGTACTCCGCCTCAAATCACCTCTTCTGCAATACTGATTAAGTTCTTCTCTTGACTTTGCAGTGTCTTTGGTTTTTCTCGGGATGTTTAACACCGTGTTAAATATGTTATCAAAGAAATTTTTCTCGATATGCATAACATCCAAGTTGTGCCGGATGAGATTTGTGCTCCAATAAGGCAAATCCCAAAATATACTCCGCTTCTTCCAGATATGTTCTTTACATATACGGCCATTTATTCTATCTGCATCTGATTCTCAAGCATACCTCAACCCCAAATGCTCTATAGTATCAAATATATCCGTGCTGGACCTAACCGGTTCGGCAAATTTTGTGACTGCTTTGTTCTTCCGGAAGGCGATCAAGTTACGCCTGTAAGGATGATTTGGGGGTAAGAACTTCCTATGATTATCAAACCATGACTGCTTACCACTCTTCTGCAATGTAAATGCATCCGAATCATACATGCAATGAGGGCATGCCAGACGTCCAGCAGTGCTCCAACCAGACAACATTGCATATGCCGGGAAGTCACTTATTGTCCACATCAAAGCAGCTCTCATGATGAAATTTTGTTTCATAGAAATGTCATAGGCTATGACTCCTGTTTCCCACAATATTTTCAATTCGGCCACCAACGGTTACAGGAAGACATCAATCTTTTCCTTTGGATTTGATGGTCGTGGAACCAAAACTATCAAAAACATTGCAGTATCTTTTATGCACTTCCATGGAGGAAGGTTATATACAGTCAGTATCACAGGCCAACATGAATACTGTTGCCCTGCTTGACCGAATGGTTGGAAGCCATCGGTACAAAGACCTAATCTCACATTCCTTATATCTTCAGCGAAATCAGGATGATTTTCATTGAAATGCTTCCAAGCTTTTGAATCTAATGGATGCCGCATTTCATCCTCTTTGGATTCATGTTCGGCATGCCATCTCATATCAGCAGCTGTAGCCTCATATCTGTATAATCTCTACAGGCGTGGAGTAAGAGGAAAGTAATGCATCCTCTTGTAAGGAACACTTTTCCTCTACTTGTACTAGCTCCCCTTCGCCATTTTTGTACCTCGATTGCCCACAAATCTTACACCATCTCAGCTCTGAGTCTTCACCCTAATATATCATACAATTATTCAAGCAACAATCGATCTTATTAACCGGGAGCCCAAGCCCACACAACAACTTCTTCGTTGAGTAAAAACTGTCTGCTACAACATTATCATTTGGCAAAATTTCTTGATTAACCCAGCTACAGAATTAAATGCCTTTTCTAGTAATCGATGTTCTGCCTTAATATTCAACAACCGAGCAGCCGTAGACAACTGGGAATGACCCTCACAACCAGGATACAATTCTTGATTTGCAGCACGCAACATATCATAAAATTATGTGCATCTGGATTTGGTTCTTCCATAAATGCATTCTGATTGAATTCATTACCCGATGCATTCATCACCATTTCTTCATATGTGTTTAAATTCATAAATAGTTCATCTTCGGGAATTGACACTTGTTGGCTTGTAACAGCTACCGGAATTTCCTCCGGTTCACCATGACAGTACCAAACATCGTAATCAGGAATAAACCCCTTTTTACGCATGCACCTTAACAGTTTCAACATCTCTGTAGGCTTTATTCTGACACATGTAGAAGTTGCATGGGCACCTAATCCGAGGCCCATCCATCCATTCAGGTTGGCTACATGCAAATGCGATAAATTCTTCCAATCTATTCAGAAAATCTGGATTAAGCAAGCCATCTTTTATCCTTGCATACATCCATGAGCGAGCCCCGCTCATTTTTGACCGACTTATACAATTTCTGGTATACCATTAAAGGAAACCACAATATAAAACTATATTAGTATTAGTACATATATAACTAAATTATTTCTTTTACTCAACTAAGGTAAATAACAACTACTTAAATCATTTATAACTAAACCAATTTTCTTTTACACAACTAAGGTCCCTACTCTGCAAGGCCGGGCCACGGCTACGATCCTTGCCACGTGCTAGCAAGGACCGAGACACAGGTTCATGCCAGGCATAATGCTAGGGATTGGGTTCGGGCCGGGCCACAATGCGGTCCGTTCAATCATCGGACTTCACAAGCAATCAAGTGTCCTAAATTAATTCCACCTTCACTCCATGTCTAAAAGGTGAGGCCCTATCCCATTCAATAATATTTTTTGTGATATGTTATTCTGCTATTAATTATCATCATGGTTTACGTTGAAATTTCAGCAGCATTTTCCCATATGTTCTCCTAAATGTATGGCATATATGCCATACTAGGAGAACGCATGAGCAAATACAAACCGCAATCTCAACCAACGATGATTAATAGCAGACTAACATATCACAAAAAATATTCTCAAACTGTACAATTTGAGAATTTGCAAGACTAAGTCTTACAAATTTTCAAACGGGTCTAAAGGTTATAGTGCTATGATTAATAATATGGAAATCCGAAGACAATCGAACTCATGCTTGTTATTCATAAATTTTATCAATTATACATATATAGGAATAGTGTTCTATATATGTAACTGACTTCTTAAGATTATTATGTCCAATATAAATGTTTGTGAAGTCTAAAATATAAATCATTGAACCTGCTAAATTGTTGCTGAAAATTAAATAAAACTACAACAAGACTTTCATTCTAGCATTACATAATTTAATGCATCATTCAATTTGAAGCAGAATGTAAATAATCAAGACATAACAATTGTAAATAACTACAAATGCACATATATTATTGTATAAACAGCTTTAAAGAAACCCTAATAATAGAATTAGGTCTTTTTTAACCCTTAACTAAGAGTGACAATAGTAGTCTAAAATATGTTATTGGATATGAAACATAAACATAATAATATTTTTTTAATTAAATAATGATGACCATTAATAATCTAAATCATTGAATATGATATTATTATTTCTAAACATCTATACATAAAAAAATTATAAGATTTAGATACTTTTAACCGCATTAAGTGATCAAAAAATGGATTGTTTAAATTAATAACATCAATTTTTCCAATTTGATGCAAAGCTGAACATTTTAATTCAAATTCTACATCTAATGGTTTAAAACATGAATGCAAAACCATTATTATGTAATTACTATTTTTTTTAAACGGTGGCCTGGCCACCGCCGGCCACGGCCGCCAATGTGGCCGGTGCCTCAGGGGTGGGGGAAAAACTCCACCCCATTTTTATTTTTTTTTAACGATGGCCTGACAGTGGCCAGGCCACCGCCGGCCACGACCGCCGCCGTGGCCAGCGCCTCAGGGGTTGGGGAAAAACCCCACCCCAATAATTTTTTTTAACGGTGGCCTGGCCACCGTGGCCAGGCCACCGTCGGCCACGGCAGCGGCCGTCGTCTTCGGCGACAGCAGCGACCGTGGCCTGAGACGACGGCCATGGCCGCCGCCGTGGCCGGCGCCTCAGGGGTGGGGGAAAAACCCCACCCCAATAATTTTTTTTTAAAAAAACGGTGGCCTGGCCACCATGGCCAAGCCACCGCCGGCCACGTTAGGGCCGTGGCCGTCGCAGTGGCCAGCGCCTCAGGGGTGGGGAAAAAACCCCACCACCCCAACAAATTTTTTTTAAACGGTGGCCTGGCCACCGTGGCCAGGCCACCGCTGGCCACAGCCGGCCGTGGCCTGAGACGACGGCCACAGCCGCCGCCGTGGCCTCACGGAAACGGGAGGGGGCGGGTGGGGAAGGGGAGTGGGGGAGGGGGGCTTACCTCGCCGCCCGGGGGGGGGGGGGCGGGTGTGACTCAATTATATACTAGGGTTTAGCGACGCAATTTTGCATCGCTAAACCCTCGCTATTTTTTTAAAATTTATTATAGATTAGCGACGCAATTATGCGTCACTAATCTATCACTAATTTATCTTTTTTTATTATTTTTGGGAAACTTAGCGACACAAATAATTGCGTCGCTAATGAGTTGCTAACTTGGCGGCAATGACCGACGGAAAATTTTTATTTTTATTTTCAGAAAAAATGCGTCGCTAATGCATCATAATTTTTTTATTTGATAATTATATTTAATAAAAATTATTTTTCTAAAAATAATTGCGACGCATATGGTTGCATCGCAATATTTTATTTTTAAATTTTGTATAACATTTATTTTTTAAAAAAAAACTTTGCGATGGAATAGATGCGTCGCAAAGTTAATAATTATTTTTTTAATTTTCTAGTTTATTGCATCGCTAATGCATCGCTATTTAACGTAATTTAATTTTTTTAAAACTTTGCGATGCAATGATTTGCATCGTAATATTTTTATTTTATAATTATATTTGATAAAAATTATTTTTTCTTAAAATAATTGCGACGCATATGGTTGCGTCACAATGTTTTATTTTTAATTTTTTTATAATATTTATTTTTTAAAAAAAATATTGCAATGCAATAGATGCATCGCAAAATTAAAATTTTTTTTTTTAATTTTTAGATTTATTGCGTCGCTAATGCATCGCTATTTAACATAATTTAATTTTTTTTAAATATTTGTGATGCACAGATTTGCGTTGCAATATTTCTATTTGATAATTATATTTGATAAAATTACTTTTTCTTAAAATCATTGCGACGCATATGGTTGCGTCGCAATATTTTATTTTCAATTTTTTTATAATTTTTTTTAAAAAATTGTGATGCAAAATATGCGTCAAAAAATTAATTTTTTTTTAATTTTCTAGTTTATTACGTCGCTAATGCGTCGCTATTTAATATATTTATTTTTTTAAAATATTTACGATGCACTGATTTGCGTCACAATATTTTTATTTGATAATTATATTTGATAAAATTATTTTTTCTTAAAATCATTGCGATCGATCCAAGCCCTAATCCCGATCGGCGACGACCGATCTCGGACCGTTGTGATCGGTCCGATCGGCGACGATCCGATGGTTGCGATCGATCCAAGCCATGATTCCGATCGACGACGATCGATCTTGGATCGTTGCGATCGGTCAGATCGGCGACAATCCGACGGTTGCGATCGATCCAAGCCGTGATCCCGATCGGCGACGATCGATCTCGGACCGTCGCGATCGATCCGATCAGCGATGATCTGACGGTTGCGATCGATCAAAGCCCTGATCCCAATCGGCGATGACCGATCTCAGGCCATTGCGATCGGTCCGATCGGCGATGATTCGACGGTTACGATCGATCCAAGGCTGATCCCGATCGACGATGATCGATCTCGGGCCGTTGCGATCGGTCTGATCGGCGATGATCCGAAGGTTGCGATCGATCCAAGCCCTGATCCCGATCGACGACGATTGATCCAAGCCATGATCTCGATCGGCGATGTTTGATCTTGGACCGTCACGATCGATCCGATCGGCGACGATCCAACGGTTGCGATCAATCCAAGCCCTGATCCCGATTGGCGACGACCGATCTCGAATCATTGCGATCGGTTCGATCGGCGACGATCCGACGGTTTCCATCGATCTAAGCCATGATCCCGATCAGTGACGACCGATCTTGGACCATTGCGATCGGTCCGATCGATGACGATCCGACGGTTGCGATCGATCCAAGCCGTAATCCCGATCGGCGATAATCTATCTCGGACCATCGCGATCGATCCAATCGGCGACGATCCGACGGTTGCGATCGATCCAAGTCGTGATCCCGATCAACGACGATCGATCTTGAACCATCGTGATCAATCCGATCGGCAACGATCCCACGGTTACGTTAGATCCAAGCCATGATCCCGATCGGCGACGATCGATCTCAGACCGTTGCGATCAGTTTGATCGGCGACGATCCGACGGTTGCGATTGATCCAAGCCCTAATCCCGATCGACGACGATCGATCTCGGGCCGTTGCGATCTCTTCGATTGGCAACGATCCGACGGTTGCGATCGATCCAAGCTGTAATCCCGATCGGCGACGATCGATCTCGGATCATTGCGATTGATCCGATCGGCTATAATTCGACGGTTGCGATCGATCCAAGCCACGATCCTAGTCGGCGACAACCGATCTCGGACCGTTGCGATCGGTCCGATCGGCGATGATCCGACAGTTACGATCGATCCAAGCCGTGATCCCGATCGGTGACGATCGATCTCGGACTGTCACGATCGATCCGACGGTTGCGATCGATCCAAGCCGTGATCCCGATCGGTGACGACCGATCTGATGCATGTACCAAAATTAATTTTTTTAAAAAATAATTGCGATGCATTTTATTGCGTCGCAATGTTTTATTTTAATTTTTTAATCTTTTAATTATATTTTATAAATTTTTTTTTAAAAAAAACATTGCGACACATTATTTGTGTCGCTAAATTAAAAATTAATTTTTTAATTTTCTAATTTATTACATCGCTAATGCGTCGCTACTTACCATAATTAATTTTTTTAAAAAATATTGCGACGCAATCAAATGCGTCGTAATATTTTATTTCATAATTACTTTTAAATTTTTTTATAAAAAATATTGCAATGCAATACTTGCGTTGCTAAATAAAAAATTATTTTTATTAATTTTTATTTTATTGCATCGCTATTTAACATATTCAATTTTTTAAAACATTGCGATGCACTAAATTGCGTCGTAATATTTTTATTTCATAATTATATTTTATAAAAATTAATTTAATTTAGAATAATTGTGACGCAATACTTGCATCACTAAATTAAAAATTATTTTTTAATTTTTTGGTTTATTGCATCGCTATTTAACATAATTAATTTTTTTGAAAACATTGCGACGCATTTGGTTGCGTCGCAATATTTTTATTTCATAATTATATTTTATAAAATTTAATTTTAAAATATTACGATGCATTATTTGCATCGTTAAATTAAAAAAATATATATTTTGATTATCTGGTTTATTGAGTCGCTAATGCGTCGCTAATTGAGTCACAATTTTTGTTGTCGCGGAGGCGTCGCAATTTGATCAAAATTTAGCGATGCAAGAATGTCGCTAAATTTATGTCACTATTTCAGTATTTTCTTGTAGTGGTAGGTAAAAATAAAAACTAATTTTTTTTTTTTATTTTATTAATAATAATATTTTTTAAAAATAATTAAAAAGTGATCCCATGCAGTTGGAAAAAAAACTTAGATGAGTTGAGTTAAGTTGAAAAAAAAAATTAAAAAATTTAAAAAATATAATCAACTTTATGATTTAAAGTAAAAAATATTTTTGATATCATAATATAATATAATATATATATCTAATATCTAATATTATATAATAAATTATATATAATAATTTATATATAGAGTTAGACTTTGCTACATTTAAGTGTAGCCAAGCTTAAATCCAATCTTCTCATTTATCCTGAATCTACAAAATTCATGGATCCCAAAGGTGTGATAGTTCTAATTAAATCCCTTTAAGATTCATGAATGAAAAAGTGATTGGATCCTAAACTCAATTATATTCGAATGTAGCCAAATAATACTATATATTATATAATAATATAAATAATAATATAATATTAAATATATGAATACCAAATATTAACATTATGTTATTAAAATAAATAATAATATAATTATATTAATAATTATAATTACCAAGAATATAATAATTTTAATAATTAGTATTATAATTTAATATAATAGATATTATTTTTTTTAGAAAGTTATCTATGTTTTTTCTAAAAAAAGACTTTTAAAAATAAAAAATAAAATGATGTGTAAACAAATACAAACTATTTTACTATGAACTTAGTTTTTTTTTTTTTTTTTTTTAAGTGATACTAAACATGTTCTTTGTTTTTTTATCTTTTTCTTTATTTCGATAGAGTTATTTTTAGATTATTTTTTGTTTTTTTTCATTTTAGAGTTATTTTTTAAAAAATATCTTCATTTTACATACCAAGTATTTTTTTATTTTATATAAAATGAAAAATAAAAATCAGACTGCTCTCAAAATTAAAGCCAAACGCATCCTAATTTTCCTCTCTTTCTTGGATAAAGGAAGGTTTTTCTTTCTTCCTCTTTTCTTTTCTTGTTTATGAAAAAATAAAGCAAATGTAAGAAGCATGCTAAAACATAATTTTTTGGTGACCTTTCAACAAACGAAAAGATGCATTCAGTCCACCTACAGAATGATGATACAGCTTTCCAAATTTCAGCCATCATTCTCGTTTCCACTGGCGATCATGTCAAAATTCAAGAATGGTCTCGCTAGTGATCATTACTACTACACCATCCAGTCTAATGGTTCCTATTGCTACCCTGTCCAATATCTTTCATAGTGGCCTTCAAACTTTCAATTAATTCTAAGACACTGTGCATGAAAATGAGCTTTTGACAGCATAAAATTGGAGGAGAATGGCGGACCGAACATCATGCACACCAAGTTATTCGGCCAAAAATAAGAATACTACATGACAAATGATGAGTGAATAGGGATGATGCGTATTAGGTTAAAATGCATTATGATGACGCCCAATCACCGATCCTGAACGTCGGGAACGGAGTGCTTCTCGAACTTTTGCTTCACCAGGTTGCCTGCAAAGAAATCCCAAGACCGGAGAGGATTCTCTGGTGAGACCCTCCGACGCCCAAGTTAGCAATTGAGGTCACAGCTGAAGAGGGGCTCGAGTGAGCCCTTTTTGGTATGGAAAAGGAGATCTCAGAGAGGAGGGATTCCTTTCTGAGTGCTAAGACAACAATTTTAGGGATTATTGCACATACCTGTTTAGAGAGTGGATTCACCTTTTTATAGGGGTTGACATGATCACGTGGGATTCCGTAAGGAAGGAATGTCTGCGGGTTCTTGAAAGTTGTGTGGATCTGGGTTGGTTGATGGGTCCTGTCCCATCGAAGAGGGAGAAAATGACGGTTGGTGGGTTAAGTCCCATCAATCAGTGGGGCTGCAGAGTTGTTGGATCTAGTCCCATCAACAACGTGGCCAGTTGGTAGGTGGATCTAACGTTGTCAGGCGGCGCGAGTCAGAGAGGTGGTTTCTTGAACTGCTGGGGCCGATCTGGAGAGAACTGGGACATCTCGACCTTCCCGAGGGAGCCGAGGCTGAGCCTGGTTGACCAGGGGCGGCCGAGGCCGACCTCCCCGGCCAGAAAGTATCGGGGCGGGGCTGGCCAAGGATGGCCTGGGCCGACTCGACGGGCTTGGAGACGCCGGGGCCAAGAGGGGCCGGCCAGGGATGGCCTGGGCCGACTCGGCGGGCCTGGAGATGCTGAGGCCGAGAGGGGCCAGCTAGGGATGGTCGGGGCCGACTCGGTGGGCTCGGAGATGCCGGGGCCAAGAGGGGCCGGCCAGGAATGGCCTGGGCCGACTTGGCGGGCCTGGAGATGCCAGGGTCGAGAGGGGCCGGCCAGGGATGGCTGGGGATGACTCGGCGGGCTCGGAGAT
Organism: Calamus simplicifolius; assembly: GCA_900491605.1. NCBI lineage: Eukaryota > Viridiplantae > Streptophyta > Magnoliopsida > Arecales > Arecaceae > Calamus > Calamus simplicifolius. The sequence goes on from UESW01004022.1 coordinate 1,276,916, forward strand.
GCCGGGGCCAAGAGGGGCCGGCCAGGAATGGCCTGGCTGACTCGTGGGCTTGGAGATGCCGGGGCCGAGAGGGGCCAGCCAGGAATCGCTGGGGCCGACTCGGCGGGCTCGGAGACGCCGGGGCCGAGAGGGGCCGGCCAGGGATGGCCGGGGCCGACTCGGCGGGCTCAGAGATGCCAGGGCCGAGAGGGACCGGCCAGGAATGGCCTGGGCCAACTCGGCGGGCTTGGAGATACCGGGGCGGAGAGGGGCCGGCCAGGAATGGCCGGGGCTAACTTGGCGGGCTCGGAGACGCCGGGGCCAAGAGGGGCCGGCCAGGAATGGCCGGGGCCGACTCGGCGGGGTCAGAAATGCCGGGGCCGAGAGGGGCCGGCCAGGAATGGCCTGGGCCGACTCAGCGGGCCTAGAAACGCCGGGGCCGAGAGGGGCCGGCCAGGGATGACCGAGGACAACTCGGCGGGCTCGGAGATGCTGGGGCCAAGAGGGGCCGGCCAGGAATGGCCTGGGCTGACTCGGCGGGCTCGGAGATGCCGGGGGCAAGAGGGGCCGGTCAGGAATGGCCGGGGCCGACTCGACGGGCTCGGAGACACCGGGGCCGAGAGGGGCCGGCCAGGGATGGCCGGGGCCGACTCGGTGGCTCGGAGACATCAAGGCTGAGAGGGGCCGACCAGGAATGGCCGGGGCCGACTCGGTGGGCTCGGAGACGCCGGGGCCGAGAGGGGCCGGCCAGGAACGGCCGGGGCCGACTCGGCGGGCTCGGAGACGCCAGGGCCGAGAGGGGCCAGCCAGGAATGGTCGGGGCTGACTTGGAGGGCTTGGAGACGCCGGGGCCGAGAGGGGCCGGCCAGGAACAGCCGGGGCCGACTCGGCAGGCTCGGAGGTGCCGGGGCCGAGAGGAGCCGGCCAGAAATGGCCAGGGCCGACTCGGCGGGCTTGGAGACGCCGAGGTCGAGAGGGGCCGGCCAGGAACGGCCGGGCCGACTCGGTGGGCTCGGAGACGCCGGGGCCGAGAAGGACGACCAGGGATGGCCTGGGCCGACTTGGCGGGCTTGGAGATGCTGGGGCCGAGAGGGATCGGTCAGGAATGGCCGGGGCCGACTCGGCGGGCCTGGTGATGCCGGGGCCGAAAGGGGCCGGCCAGGAATGGCCGGGGCTGACTCGGCGGGCTTGGAGATGCCGAGGCCGAGAGGGGCCGGCAAGGAATGGCCGGGGCCGTCTCGGCGGGCTCGGAGAAGCCGGGGCCGAGAGAGGCCGGCCAGGAATGGTCGGGGCCAACACGGTGGGCTCGAACGCAGGGGCCGAGAGGGGCCGGCCAGGAATGGCCGGGGCCGACTCAGCGGGCTTGGAGACGCCAGGGCCGAGAGGGGCCTGCCAGGAATGGCTGGGCCGACTCGGCAGGCTCGGAGACGCCGGGCCGAGAGGGGCCGACCAGGAATGGTCGGGGCCGACTCGGCGGGCTTGGAGACGCGAGGGCCGAGAGGGGCCGGCCAGGAACGGCCGGGGCTGACTCGGCAGGCTCGGAGACGCCGGGGCCGAGAGGGGACGACCAGGGATGGCCTGGGCCGACTCGGCGGGCTTGAAGACGGGGCCGAGAGGGGCCGGCCAGGAATGGCCGGGGCCGAGAGGGGCCGGCCAGGAATGGCCAGGGCCGACTCGGCGGGCCTGGTGATGCCGAGGCTGAGAGGTGCCGGCTTGGAATGGCTGGAACGCAAAAATGCTCTAGTTTTATCGAGATTGCCCCTGCGGCTGCACGTGGCTACACCAGCCACATCAGATGCCCCCCCTGCCCCTGAGCGCTAAGGACCATGCGCCTGCTGCCCTTTGGCGAAAGGGGCACGAAAATTCAAAAGGAATGATTGCTTCTTTTGGTGCGCTTTAAATGGGCTGATGAGTTGGTGCTTGGTTTTGAGGCGGTGTCTCTTCGAAGACCTCCCGTAATCATGCATTAGGTGGGGTTGACGTTGGCGCCGGACACTCTGGAGAAAGAGCTCATCGAGTAGTGGAGAAAAGGCAAGGACATCATTGCTGCCCCATTTTATATGCCCCACGATTGGCCAGGGATTACGTCTCTTGGGGAAACGAGGCAGCATGTCTCGGGCCCAGGCAAGATTTCCGGCTGGCAGCCTGCAGCGCAATGGACGCACGCCAGGTGGCAGGATCTCGGGCGATGCTAGCCAGAGACAGGGGCTATAAAAGCCTTCCAAGGGCCTGTGGAAACCTTTACGCTGCCATTGCTTTCTCTGCTTCCTTCTTCTTTGAGTTCCTCTTCTGCGACCTGAGCCTTTTCAACTCCCAGGTTAGTCTTATCCCCTTCTTTTCCTATGGACCGTAGCGCCATTAGGGGGGTAAGAGACCTATAGAGGAGTCTTCCCAGTCTGATAGCAAAAACCAAGCCCCTGCGACTAGTAGCCGAATGCCTCGACCGTCGGGCAGCGTCGTTATCCGCAACCCATCAAGGGCATTAGGACCTCCACCTACCTCTGGTTCTCCCATTAGGGCAGTCCCCCTGTCCTCTCGCCGTCCGGCCCTTCCTCTGGCGGTGAGCTCTGATCCAGCGGGTCCGTCGGGGGTAGCCTCAACCATGACCCATAAGGATGTAGAGGCAATTAGGGCTAAGTTCCTGGTCCCTGATTTTATTGGCCTATCTGCACCGGGGCCCGAAGATAGGGTGATTTCTGACCATCCAGGTCGGGTCGATCTATATGAGGAGTTCTTCTGGTGCGGGCTGCGCCTTCCCTTTCACCCTTTCTTTCTTAACCTTTTAGAGAGGTATAGATTAGTGCCGGCACAGTTGACTCCGAATTCGATTTGGATCATTTGCGCCTTCGTTATCCTTTGCCACTTTGAGGGGGCCCGTCTAGAGTTGTCCTTGTTCGAGCCTTTTACAAACTTCGCCGTCAAGGTGAGGGGGCCTGGTGGGCCTTTACCGCCAAGCCGGGTAGAGCCTTCCCCCTAGGCCTCCCGTCCAAAATTAGAGGGTGAAAGTCTAGGTTCCTTTTTGCTCATGTTGAGGGGGTGAGAGCTGTTTGGAGGGAGCCCGATACTGGCTCCAACGATGACTCCTCCGTAAGGGAGAGAGATAAGGATATGTTTACTCAGTTATCTAATTGTCAGATCCCCGGCTATAAGGAACTCCTGTCCGAGGAGAACCTAATAGAGGCCGAGTTGGCCCCAGCGACTGGTGAGCCTAAATCCCTTTGTCCCATTTTTCTGTTTACTGCGTGTCGCCGATAAGGCCGATTATCTTTTCTTATGCAGCCATGAAGTTCTCCGTCAACGAGTTCGAGGCCATCGCAAGGCAGAAGAGGCCGACGATCGGAGAGTCATCTAGGCTGTCGAAGAAGCTCGGAGAAGGGAGCCGGCCAGGCCGGCCACAGCCCCAACGCCCGTGGAGGAACCGCCGAGAGGAAGCCGGTGGTGAGAGTGGCCCAAAGGCCAGCCAAGGCCGAAGTTGAAGAGGGGGAGATCCCGCTACCGCCGAAACACCGGTGGTGGTTTTGGATGAAAAAGCCCCTGCCGCCGCCGATGTGCCCGAGGCGGGGCGGGTTACTGTTGCTGTTGGGCCCCGGGCTGCTGCGGAGCCAGGGAGGGAGAGCGCTCCCCCAATCGCCGGCGAGGGGGAGCGGATCGCCAGGGAGGCCCGAGACGGGGTGGAGGCGACCGAGAAGCAGAGGGATGAGCCGAGGAGCTCATCCCACCAACCGGCTGGCGCCCAGACCGTCTTCAGGCGAAGGGTCCGCAGGAGGGACAGACGCGCCTGGTCCCTACCATCGGCAGAATGGCGGATGCCACCCGAGCCTCCCATCTCTTATCGGGAGTCCGGACCGCCGATTTTGAAGAGAGATGTGGGGGATGAGCCACTCCGCACTCGTGGACATGATTTTGGTCTCCATCATCCAGGTAACCTTTCGGATCTTCTTTCTTTTCCCAATGCTTCTCTCTTTGTAGCTAATGCATTTCTCCTGTTGCAGATGGCCAACGGCACCCTTGGGCTTCGCGAGGCGCTGGCTTAGTCTCCAGCATGCTGGCGAAGGCCCTAGCGCGGGCAGACAAATATCGGAAAGAGAGCATGGCGCACGCCGACAGCCTTGCTCGACTTCGCCAGGAAACCGCGGCCCGTGAGGAGGGCTATGCCGGCCGCCTTCAGGAAATGGAGAGCGGGCCGCTGCATCCGAGGCCAAAATGGAATTGGCCTTGGAAAGGTCGAAGGCCATCGCGGCGCAGATCGAGGAGCTTACTAGGCGGCTCCAAAGCCGGGAAGGAGGCCCGGGCCTTCAGGGAGAAGGCCGCTGCCGCGGAGAAAGCGGCAACGGAAGCTGTTTTGGAGAAGGCCGGTGCGGTGGCCTGCGCTGATGAGGCCAGTGCCCGTGCTGCAGAAGCTGAGGCCAAGGCTTGGGAGGCTAAAAACAAGGCGCAACGGGCCGAGGCCGAGGCCGGGCAGGCCGTCTCCAAGTTCAAGGCTTCGCCGGAGTTCAGGCAGGAGGTCCTCGAAGCCAACCTTGACGCTTATCTTCAAGGCTTCGAGATGGGAAAAGTCCGAGTAGCCACGACCCTCAAGGTCGAAATTGCTGATCTTGAAGACATCCGGGCCGGGGGTCCCGATGAGGAGCCGGCTGGGGAGAAGGACGAGGGGAAGTCTGGCCCCGACGAGCCTTGAATTGTATTTTCTTTTTTCTTTATCTTATGTAACTGACCTTGGCCCAATTTTGTACTTATCTTTGGCTATCAATAAAGAAACTTTTTGTCCAAGCTTCTTACTTTTGTACCTCTCTTCCATAGTTAATGAAAAAGTCCTTTACTCAAAATCTCGTTGTGTCTTGATCTGTTTGCTTCTTTCGCTTTTGAGAGAAACGCCTTACTGTGCCAAATCAGACATGCCGGCGACATTGTAGCTGGATATTGTATCTTCTAAACTGTTCTTTTGAACCTTGAGTGTTGCGCGTGTCGGCCGTGCCGAGACCGAGCTGCAATTTTGGACTTGGCCAACACTTGAACACATCACCGAGATGTAAACTGGCTACATGAATGCCCAGTGCTATTGTAGGCTGTTTGAAAGAAGCTCGCCTGTGTATGAATCTTTCTGAAGGCTTGGAAAAATCGGCAGATGACTTGCTGCCGGGATTAATTTTGGAGGTGTCGAGGCCGACCAGAAATGGTCAGAACCGATTTAGCCATTGTAAGGGCACCAAGGGCAAGTGAAGTTGACCAGAGGAAGTCTATGTCGACTTGCTCGGTGCTGAAAATTCCTGAACCAGTTAGGGTTGATTAGGGAAGGCCACGACCGTGCCGTCTGGCTCAGGGTTCATGGGAGCCAATCAGGGCCCTTTAAAACTATCTTATTGGGCGTGAATTTTGTAAGAGGGGCGACTTGAACACACATCGAGCTGTTAGGAGAGATACCACCGTGCCGGGGCTAAGGGGGGTGGTGCCGATGGTTGCCTTGAACCGCTTCAGTGGTATGTAAGCCGCCTGAAGGGCGACTCAACCGGGTACGGGGCTGTTAGGGTTTTAACCGACTCGGGGGCACCGTCGTGCCGGGGCCGAGTAGTGTCCATTAGCCGCGATACCAGTGAGCTCCTTTTGAACCACTTCAGGGTTTGTGTGCCACCTGAAGGGTAACTTAGCTGGGTACGGAGTTGTTAGGGTCTTAACCGACTCGAGGACACCGCCGTGCCGAGGCTGAGTGGTGTCCCATTAGCCGCGATGCCAGTGAGCTCCTTTTGAACCACTTCAGGGGTTTGTATGCCACCTGAAGGGTGACTCAGCCGGGTATGGAGCTGTTAGGGTCTTAACCGACTCGGGGGCACCGCCATGCCGGGGCCGAGTGGTGTCCTGTTAGTCACGATGCCAGTGAGCTTCTTTTGAACTACTTCAGGGGTTTGTGTGCCACCTGAAGGGTGACTCAGTCGGGTACAGAGCTGTTAGGGTCTTAACCGACTCGGGGGCACCGCCATGCCAGGGCCGAGTGGTGTCCCATTAGCTGCGATGCCAATGAACTCCTTTTGAACCACTTCAGAGGTTTGTGTGCCACCTGAAAGGTGACTCAGCCGATACAGAGCTATTAGGGTCTTAACCGACTCGGGGGCACCGCCGTGCCGGGGCCGAGTGGTGTCTCGTTAGCTGCGATGCCAGTGAGCTCCTTTTGAACCACTTAAGGGATTTGTGTGCCACCTGAAGGGTGACTCAGCCGGGTATGAAGCTGTTAGGGTCTTAACCGACTCAGGGGCACCGTCGTGCCGGGGCCGAGTGGTGTCCCATTAGCCGCGATACCTGTGAGTTCACTTCAGGGGTTTGTGTGCCACCTGAAGGGTGACTTAGCCGGGTATGGAGTTGTTAGGGTCTTAACCGACTCGGGGGCACCGCCGTGCCAGGGCCGAGTGGTATTCCGTTAGCCGCGATGCCAGTGAGCTCCTTTTGAGAGACTTGGCCCTCATACGCAAGGGAGAATAGACTGCTGTGTCAGAAAGGGCCTCCTTTATTACTTCACGCTCCAGGGGAATACATCATTGATAATATTAGCGGAGGTTATCCGCATTCCAGGTACATGGAATGGGTTTTCCGTCGAGTTCCTCTAATTTTTATGCCCCCCTGCGAAGTGTTTCGGTGACGCGGTAAGGACCCTCCCAGTTGGGGGATAGCTTGCCCCCCTCCGTAGGCTTTGAAACCTCATATTTTCTCAAAACCAAGTCTCCGCGGCGGAAAACCTTGGGACGAACTCGAGCGTTGTAGTACTTGGCCGCTCGCTGATGGAAGGTCGCCATGCGCAGCCTTGCCCGATCGTGTGCCTCATCTATGAAGTCCAGGTTAGCCCGTATCAGTGCAGAGTTGTTTTCCTCGTTGAAGGACTCCACACGTTGGCTGGGCAGACCGATCTCGACGGGGATGACAGCTTTAGATCCGAAGGCAAGACTGAAAGGAGTCTCGCCCGTCGGGGCTCTAGGGGTCGTGTGATAGGCCCAGATCACACTGGAGAGCTCCTCCACCCATTGACCTTTGGACCCATCTAGCCGGGTTCTGAGTCCTCTAAGGATGGTGCGATTCATGGCTTCGGCTTCTCCATTGGTTTGAGGATGGCTGACAGAAGTGAATCGGTGATGAATGCCTAGCCCGCCACAAAAGACTTTGAATGCTTCATTGTTGAATTGGCGGCCATTGTCCGCAACGAGGGTGTGGGGCAGGCCGAAACGACATATGATCGACTTCCAGAAGAAGGCTTTGACTTTGCTTTCGATGATCTTGGCCAGTGCCTTGACCTCTACCCACTTGGTGAAGTAATCGATGGCGACTAGAAAAAATCTCCGCTGCCCTGAAGCTGGGGGGAATGGCCCGAGAATGTCCATTCCCCACTGGGCGAAAGGCCATGGGGCCGAGAGCGGACTCATTGGGGCAAACGGTTGATGTTGGATGTGTGCGTGGCGCTGGCAACCATCGCAATTCTGAACCAATCTAGCTGCGTCTTCCCTCATCGTGAGCCAGAAGTATCCTTGACGGAGGGCTTTTTGAGCTAAAGATCTGCCCCCCAGGTGATTTCCATAGATGCCTTCGTGAATCTCTCTGAGGATGTAGTCAGCATCGGTGGGCCCTACACACTTGAGTAGGGGGTAGGAGAATGACCTTCTGTATAGATGCCCGTCCAGGAGGATGAATTTAGAGGCTCTCCACTTGAGCAGCCTAGCTTCGTTGTGATCATCAGGGAGAGTGCCGTCAGTGAGATAACGGACGTAGGCGTCGATCCATGTGAGCTCTTGGGTGAGTGGGAGGACTTCTTCACTATCCTCTATGCTGGGTCTTTCCAAATATTCAATATAAGCATCTCTCGCCAAGCCATTGGTGGAGGTGGCCAGACGAGAAAGGATGTCGGCCTTGGCATTTTTGCTCCGGGGAATGTAACTGATACTAAAGTAAGGCAGTGGGGAAGTTAGGAGCTGAACCTTGCCCAAATATTGCGCCATAATGGGGTCGCACGCTTCATATTCCCCATGGATTTGTCCAAAGACAAGTTGCGAGTCAGTTAAGGCTCTGAGACACCTTACTCCCAACTCTCGGGCTAGCCTTAACCCAGCCAGTAGGGCCTCGTACTCGGCTTGGTTGTTGGTGGCTTTGAATAGGAACCACAGGGCACATTCCATCCTTTCTCCACCCGGCCCGGCAAGAATGAGGCCGGCGCCGCTTCCTTGTGAATTTGATGTGCCATCCACATGAAGAAACCATGATTCTCCATCATCATTTGGCTTAGGTTTGCACTGCTCCATGGGAGCCTCTTAGGGATCTTCCTCCGCCCAAGTGCACTCGACCAGGAAATCGGCTAAGACCTGAGACTTCAGCGCCGGCCGAGCTTGAAAAGAAAGGTCGAACTCTCTCAGCTTGATGGCCCACTTGGCTAGTTGGCCTGAAGTGTCCAGGCAAGTCAGAATGGCTCGAAGGGGCTGATCCGTGAGCACCACAATAGGATGTGCTTGAAAGTACGGACGGAGGCGTCGGGCGAAGACTATCAGGGCAAAAATAACTTTCTCTATCTCGAAATATCTGACCTCTGCGTCATGAAGGACCTTACTCATATAATAGATGGGTCTCTTAGTTCCATCGGCGTCGAGGCGCACCAGGACTGAGCTAACGGCTTCCGACGAAGCAGCTAAGTAGAGGAAGAGACTTTCTCCATCTCTTAGCTTGGATAGAAGTGGCGGAGAAGATAGGAATGCCTTCAACCCATCGAAGGCTTTCTGGTAGTCGTCCATCCATTCGAAGCTATTCATTTTTGTAGGGCCTTGAAGAAAGGCAGGCATCTCTTAGCCGATTTGGAGAGAAACGACTTAGAGCCGCTATCCTCCCTGTCAATTGTTGCACTTCCTTTTTGCTGGATGGTGGCCTCATGTCGAGTATGGCGCTGATCTTCTCTGGGTTCGCCTCGATCCCTCGCTGGGTCACCATGAAGCCCAGGAACTTGCTCGTCGTGACCCCGAAAGCACACTTCTTGAGGTTTAGCTTGACTCGGAAGCGACGGAGGTTATTGAAAGTCTCCTCTAGGTCGGAGACGTGATCGGAGGCGCGGGTGCTTTTTGTCAGCATGTCGTCTACATAGACTTCCATGTTCCGGCCTAGCTGATCCCAGAACACTTTGTTCATCAACCTTTGGTAGGTTGCTCCCGCATTCTTGAGGCCGAAAGGCATCACCTTGTAGCAATAAATGCCCTTCTCTGTCATAAAGGAGGTGTGTTCCTCGTCGCTAGGGTCCATCCTTATCTGATTATATCTTGAGAAGGCATCCATGAAATTGAGGAGTTCGTGCCCAGAGGTGGAATCCACCAGCTGATCAATTCTGGGCAAGGGGAAGCTGTCTTTCGGACACGCCTTGTTCAGGTCGGTGAAGTCTATGCAAATCCTTCAGCTCCCATTTGCCTTACGCACCATGACCACGTTGGCTAGCCAATCCGAGTAGTGCGCTTCCTGGATGTGGCCGATACTAAGTAGCTTGTTAACTTCCTCATCAATGGCCTTTTGTCGGTCAGGGGCAAAGCTTCTCTTCTTTTGGCGGATTGGGCGGTGCCGTGGATCAATGTTGAGCTTGTGGGTGATCACTTCTGAAGGGATGCCGGGCATATCAGACGCCGACCAGGAAAAAAGGTCCGAGTTAGCCCTTAGAAAACCCAAGAGATGCTCCCGATCCTCCAGGGGAAGGAGTCCTCCGATACGGACGGTCTTCGCCGGGTCCTCCCCAAGGGGGAAGGTCAGAAGGTGCTCAGCTGGCTCTCCTCCCTTACTAGAGTCTCTGGGGTCGGACGCCTCTAAAGCTGGCTTGACTTCCAGGGGACTTGATGCCGCGTGATAACAGGGTAGGACCGGGCTGGTCTCGCCGCGCATCTCTCCAACTCCCTCACTAGTGGGGAACTGCACTAGTAGACGCCGGGTGGAAATAACTGCATCCAAAAGGTTCAGACCTGGGCGCCCAAGAATGGCATTGTACGCCAAGGGGACCCTCACGACCAAGAATTTCATGATCACAGTGCTCTGGCATGGCGGTGTTTCGGCTGTCACAGGCAAGGTATTTCACCTTCGACCCTTAAGGAGTCCCCGGTAAATCTGACTAACAGGGCCGCCACGGGCTGGAGAGAGTCCAAAGATAATCCCATCCGAACAAAAGCGTCATAAGTAAGGATGTCAGCTGAGCTACCACTATCAACTAATATCCTTTTTACAGGGTGCCTGGCGATCGTCATAGAGACGACTACACCTTCATTGTTTACATTTTCCACTACAGCAGGTCCCCCCAGGAATTACATTATTCGGTGCCTCCTCCCCTTTCGGCCGTTTAGGTGCAGAAGCTGATCCCCAGGACACCATTCCGACTATCCATTCAGTGGGGGCATTGTCGACCGGGGCTTGGATAGGCGGGGGCCCCATGAGGGCCGGCAGCGGCTGCGGTGCCTTTTGGACATATTTGCCGAGGTAGCCCCAGTGAATGAGCTCCTCGATGGCCCACTTCAGGCTGTAGCAGCTATCGGTATCGTGGTCGTAATCCCGGTGGAATCGGCAGTAGAAGCTTTTGTCACGGGGAGGACCTTTCTTCTTGGGAGGAGGACGTTGGAGATAAGGCTCACCCTCGATCTCCATCAGGATGTGGGATCGAGGGGCTAGAAGGGGCGTGAGCTTACTCTCATCGGGAACGGGGCTCCGACGCCTGTTGTCGGATCGACGAGGCGGGTTAGCTCGCCGGTGTCGAGGGGCCCGTTGGGCTCGGGGCGAGCAGGCTTGTGGCTAGAGCTTCTTGAAGATTCCCAGCGGGTGAAGTCGGCTTCATCCGCACGGATGTACTTTTGAGCTCGGAGGAGGAGATCGGAATAAGAGCTTGGAGGCTTCTTATCCAAAGAGAAGGTGAAGCGGGATGGGAGGAGTCCCTGCTTCAATGCCAACATCGCCACCGCGTCGTCGAGATGGTAGACCTCGAGGGCGGCGGCCTTGAACCGGGACACAAAGTCCTGCAGCGACTCTCCCTCCTTCCGTCGTACGGATCCACCTGGGGGAAACGAAACCTGGAGGAACAGGCTCCTCCAATATCTGGCGGGTGTAAGGAGGACGGGTGTCAAACTCTTCCTCTGGCTGATGATTGATTTTCTTGGCGAGCTCGTCGAGCCGCCTGTTGTACTCCTCCAGGCGTTCCTCCGCCTTGTGGCTGATTGTCGGGGCCCTCCGAGATGGCTCGGAGGAAGAAGAAGAAGAGGCAGAAGGAGATGGAGACGGGAGTCGGGACTTCCGACTAGGCTCCTCATGATGATGCGGCTCGGGAGGAAATTTGTTGGAGCCATGGTTAGGGGACTGTGGCTGCTTGGGGGGCTCGCGTCGGGGCTTCCTAGGGGAAGTCGGACGTCGGCCGGTCTCTCTCCGACCGGCCTCCCACCGAGGAGAGCCTCCCCTCGCCGACTGCTGATTGGCGGGGGGAGCGGTCTGATGTTGGGTGGCCACGGACTGTTGTTGCTGGAGCCCGTGGACCATGGCGGAGAGATTTTGGACCTGACGGGAAAGGGTCGCCAGCCGCTCTACTGTTTGATCAGCGGCCTTCGGCGGCGAGCAGGTAACTGGAGGGTTGGTAGCAGGGGGATTGGCCTCCTGCTGCCTAGTTGGCGGGGGAAGCCCTGCGGGATAGCTGACGGAGGCGTCCTGAGCTCGCGTCACCCATTGTTTCTAGAAGAGAAGAAGGGGGGAGAGAGTCTCGCCTACTGAGATGTAGCGCCGGGAGAATGTTCGCTACCTTTTCTTGCCCCCCTACCTGGTGTGCCAATCTGATGACGCCCAATCACCGATCCTGAACGTCGGGAACGGAGTGCTTCTCGAACCTTTGCTTCACCAGGTTGCCTGCAAAGAAGTCCCAAGACTGGAGAGGATTCTCCGATGGGACCCTCCGACGCCCAAGTTAGCAATTGAGGTCACAGCTGAAGAGGGGCTCGAGTGAGCCCTTTTTGGTATGGAAAAGGAGATCTCATAGAGGAGGGATTCCTTTCTGAGTGCTAAGACAGCGATTTTGGGGATTATCGCACATACCTATTTAGAGAGTGGATTCACCTTTTTATAGGGGTTGACATGATCACGTAGGATTCTGTGAGGAAGGAATGACTGCGGGTTCTTGAAAGTTGTGTGGATCCGGGCTGGTTGGTGGGTCCTGTCCCATCAGAGAGGGAGAAAACGGTGGTTGGTGGGTTAAGTCCCATCAATCAGTGGGGCTGCTGAGTTGTTGGGTCTAGTCCTATCAACAACGTGGCCAGTGGGTAGGTGGATCTGGCGTTGTCAGGCGGCGCGAGTCAAAGAGGTAGTTTCTTGAACTGCTGGGGCCATGCTGAGGCCGATCTGGAGAGAACTAGGACATCTCGATCTTCCCGGGGGAGCCGAGGCTGAGCCTGGTTGACCAGGGGCGGCCGGGGCCGACCTCCTCGGCCAGGAAGTACCAGGGCAGGGCTGGCCAAGGATGGCCTGGGCCGACTCGGCGAGCTTGGAGATACCGGGGCCGAGAGGGGCCGGTCAGGGATGGCCTGGGCCGACTCGGCGGGCCTGGAGACGCCGGGGCCGAGAGGGGCCAGCCAGGGATGGCCGGGGCCGACTCGGTGAGCTCAGAGACGCCGGGGCCGAGAGGGGCCGGCCAGGAATGGCCTGGGCCGACTGGGCTGGCCTGGAGACACCGGGGCCGAGAGGGGCCGGCCAGGGATGGCCGGGGATGACTCGGTGGGCTCGGAGACGCCGGGGCCAAGAGGGGCCGGCCAGGAATCGCCGGGACCGACTCGGCGGGCTCGGAGACGCCGGGGCTGAGAGGGGCCGGCCAGGGATGGCCAGGGTCGACTCGGCGGGCTCGGAGATGCCGGGGCTGAGAGGGGCCGGTCAGGAATGGCCTGGACCGACTCGGCGGGCTTGGAGACGCCGGGGCCGAGAGGGGCTGGTCAGGAATGGTCGGGGCCGACTCGGCGGGCTCGGAGACGCCGGGGCCGAGAGGGGCCGACCAAGAACGGCCGGGGCCGACTCGGCGGGGTCGGAGACGCCGGGGCCGAGAGGGGCCGGTCAGGAATGGCCTGGGCCGACTCGGTGGGCCTGGAGACGCCGGGGCCGAGAGGGGCCGGCCAGGGATGGCCGAGGATAACTCGACGGGCTCGGAGATGCCGGGGCCAAGAAAGGCCGGCCAGGAATGGCCGGGGCCGACTCGGCGGGCTCGGAGATGCCGGGGTCGAGAAGGGCCGGCCAGGGATGGCCGGGGCCGACTCGGCGGGCTCGGAGACGCCGGGCCAAGAGGGGCTGGCCAGGGATGGCCGGGGCTGACTCGGCGGGCTCGGAGACGCCGGAGCCGAGAGGGGCCGGCCAGGAACGGCGGGACCGACTCGGTGGGCTCGGAGACGCCGGGGCCGAGAGGGGTCGTCCAGGAACGGCCGGGGCCGACTCGGCGGGCTCGGAGACGCCGGGGCCGAGAGGGGCCGGCCAGGAACGGCCGGGGCCGACTCGGCGGGCTCGGAGGCGCCGGGGCCGAGAGGGGCCGGCCAGGAACGGCCGGGGCCGACTCGGCGGGCTCGGAGACGCCGGGGCCGAGAGGGGACAACCAGGGATGGCCTGAACCAACTCGGTGGGCTTGGAGACTCCGGGGCCGAGAGGGGTCGGTCAGGAATGGCCAGAGCCGACTCGGCGGCCTGGTGATGCCGGGGCCGAGAGGGGCCGGCTAGGAATGGTCGAGATGCAAAAATGCTCTGGTTTTACCGAGATTGCCCCTGCGGTGCACGTGATTACACCAGCCACATCACATTACATAACGACACATGTAGACTATGTGATGTCATATGATTTTTTTTCATATTCATGACAACCTATGAAGAATAAGTTAAAACCATACATCATCGACAGCAACATTAGTTGTACTAACATTATATGTATAACATCACTACAATATCTCTTACAAATAGTGTACCTTGTTTTAGGATTCAATTACAGTACTCTTAATAATTCTCTCTCAAAAAGAGATCCACATGTTACTTGCCATCATAGTCCTACTGCTCTAACTCAGCTGTTGGCCTGGCGAGACGTGTTGTCTTTCTTTGATGGAACCTTGTTAGATTTCTTACCCAAGGAATAGGGCAAAGAGAGAGAGAGTATTCATTCTACAAGAAAGGACCAAACAGTATCCAAGCAACACAAGTACTCCAAGATTGTCGAGAACTGTTTGTTTTCTTTCTCTTTCTAGATGCTTCCGGTATCGTAGGTCAACTTGTTATTCTCATCGTTCTTGTGGCCAACAAGTGCAAATGGCTCGCCATGCATGCCTTTCCCAACGAGCGTAGCACATTTGGCCGACCCCATCTCGTGAAGGGTCCCTTGTTGAATAAAGGACACCAGTGCAGCCTCCGTGCGATTGAAGACAAATCCACTACTCTCGGGGAATGGGAAGAGGTGGTAAAGTGATTCAACTTGAAGCTGATTGCAAGCTTAATTTAAAAAAAAGCAGCATCCTGATCCTCATCAACTGCTCTTGTAACGAAACCAAGGCTCATGTCTATCACCAGATCAATGCTGTTACAGGCTAAATTACGGTCAGGATAGCTTCTCAATCTAATTATTGGAGATAAAGATTGAAAAACTATTGTCCTTTGATTTTTTTCAGTTATTAGTTTCAGATGTAACGGATCCATCCCAACCTAGGATGGTGTAAATCACCGTCTGTACCAAAAAAAAAAAAAAAAAACCTAAGGCTCATGAGCATCTCCAATATTGACTATGTTAATCAGCCTATCTAATCTAAAAATGAGCATATCCAAAGCCTTATATGGCACTACTCTATGTACAAAATATTCTACGATAATTCAGAATCTTATCGAAAAAAATTAACTAAAAAGTGTTATTTAAAATTATTTAAAATCTTTACATTACATAATTAATTTGGTACTAAACACTTGCTAGCTAGCTAGTATGATCTCTTACGTATTTATGAGCATGAGCTCTAACATATTTCTCTGTTCAAATCCCGTCGTCCTTCTCAATCGTAAGGTTCTCAACTCATTTAAACCTTTTCTCAACTACATGGGGTCGGCTCCATGAATCTCCTTCCTCCACTCTTCTCTATTCACGACGAAGTCAATATTTAAATTATAATTAGTTACATCTTTTTTAATTATTTCTGTCCATATTAGTTTAGGTCTATCTTTATCGCTATCCTTACCATGAATTGTTAAAAGATCGCTCTTTCTAACGGAAGCATCTAAAGGTCTACGTTGTATATGTCCAAACCACCGTAATCGATTTTCTCTCATTTTATCTTCAATTGGGGTTACTCCTATCATTTTTCTTATATGTTTATTTCTAATTCTATTTTTTAAAGTTTTACCACATATCTATCTTAACATACGTATTTCTGTTACACTTAATTTATTCACATATTGTTTCAATATTGCCCAACACTCTGTTCATATAGCATAGCTAGCCTAATAGCAGTTTTATAGAATTTTTCTTTCAATTTTAATAGGATGCACTGATCATACAATATTCTTGAAGTACTCCTTCATTTAATTCATTATATTCACCTATTTCACCTTTTGCTGGATAATTAATTTCAAATACCTAAATTTTTTACTCCTTTATATTTTTTGAAATAGTAAGGTTCATATCTAAATTTATATTTAACCCTAATCATAAATATATAGAGTTCATTTACGGTGTTCATTAGTTCATATAAACCCTACGCTTGCATAAATATTCAAAAGGTTCGCATTCACGTTAATCAAAAAGGTTGATTAGAATGTATTAATTATGATCGACAGGTCTATGGACCTTCTGGCTCGGTGTGATGCTGTGCTTGGGCCATGCCATATGATGCCAACCTAAACGCTGTGTGGGTGTCAGCAAGCAGCGTTACACGTGCAGCGGTATAGATTCTTCCTTGTCTATATTGAGATTATTGTCTGTCCCAAACTCCTGATCGAATGCGACTACTCTTCCAAATGGTGGTGGAAATTGATGCACTCATCTCTGTAACTAGAATGTACTCGCTTTGTTCCTTGCCTAAGATCAGTTTAAAGAGTGGTGCCTGCCAAATCTATAGCAGGACCATGGACGTGTCTTATAATATCTAACGACAGTTTGTGCATGTAATCGAAACCATTCTCATACAAGACCTTACCACTAATAGAAAGCATCCTTTGATATTCTTAATTTCGTACAAATATCTAAGATCAAGTGTAATGAAATTTAAAAATAAACAACCTGATCAACTCATTATATCGATCATGAATTGAATCCACTCCGATATCATTTATAACACTTCAGAACCTTACAGAAAAATTAGTTGAATGTTGTTATTTGAATTCATTAGCCTTATATAAATATTTAAGATATGTATAATGATTAATGATACGGGACTAAATACATACTGATAAATTTTCATGGAATTAGAACATCATATGACTAATGCTCTATTAGATAAAGGAAACATAATCCCTCATCATATTCTATCAACAATGATCAATTTGTTACAATTGTACTTATCACAATGCAAATATATTACCTTAACCCTTTTGTCGATGGTTCCAAGTTTATTCATGTATTGCGTTACATTATTCTAGATACTAATATTTAATACTGATTATCCATGCCATACTAGTTAATTTGATGGATTGATCATAAATTTGACATCCTTCGAATGAAAGACTTAATTTTGATACAATATTTTGATGCACAATAATATTACAAAGCCACATCACACATTCATATGCAATTTAACAAAATTAAGATGCACAATATCATTTACACCTCTCTCTCTCTCTCTCTCATTGTTCTTTTATTATTTTTCAGTAACAGACTAAGCTTTTACGTAGACTTGGAATCTTTTTAGAAAGTATGAACTATGAGATTGTCACCACCTTTTATGTTACAATTTTCCTTCATTACTTAATAAGAATACTTAGCTGTACATGTCCATGTCTTGTAGGGTTTAATAAAATCATTGTTTATTGATAAATTTAAAGGAATATAAACTTAACAGCTTGATGTGCGGTTCTTCAAATGCATATACTATACTTTTTTGCTACCATATTTCTGATTGTACATGAATGGTGCCGTAAAATATATAAAATCCAGAGATATAAAGGCATTGAGTAAAGGCTTAAAACGGGTCCATGGTACCCTTGAACAAATCGGATTGAAGCCTGATTTTCAGAAAAAAATAATTTAAAAACACAGCAGCTGAACCCTATACTAAAAACATAATTCTAAGACAGCTCTATGAATCGAATGAGTATGTTCTGATTATTAGCCATCAAAGTAATATCATTTCTCCAAGAATTGGTTGGGAAGCTTTCAATCTTGCCATCCATTTTCTCAAAACCAAAAAGGAAAAAAAAAAAAAAATTCTCCCAAGAATTCTTAATCATAAAGGTAGAAAAAGTAGCCCTGGATTTCAAAAGACCTAGAAAACAAATTTTCATTTGATAAGACAAAGAGGATTAGATGTTGGAAAAAGGCTTAGATGAGTTGATCGAGTTTAAGGCAAAGAGGATTAGATGAAAGCAATTTTTTATATTTGCTAAGATTTTAGATTTCATGAAACTTGATTTTTTTTTTTCATAAAACAGAAAGTGTCATGATCTCGCTCCATCCTGAAATAAGACGTACCAATTGACACAATAGAATGGAAGTGAAATGGTTCCATCTTGCATATTTAGGATGGATCTTATCATGTTTTAAAATCATGATCACAGCTTAAGCAATCCAAGAAAGGAATTGGAAGTCATTGGGGGGGGGGGGGGGGGCACTAATGGAGAGCAACAAATCTACCGAAAAGTGAGCTTCTTGGAAGAGAAGAGACCCCTTCATCACTCAAAAGAAGAGGAAATGGGAAACATGAAAACAGCAGCAAGGTAGAAGGCAAACTAAACGATTGGATCAGAGAGAGTTTACATCAAAATATGGAACAGATCTAACAACAGAATCTAGTACAAAAATAAACAGATCTAACAACAGAATCTAGTAAATAATGCTCCTTTAACCACATGCTCTAATTGAAAGGTCCACTGTATATTTATGGTCATCAGCAGGATGGAGAAGATGTGGGTTAAGGACAAGTTTTTTCCAAGATCAAATGCATGCAGAAGCTATCATCCAATTACTATGGAACATGTGATGAGGTTGGTACGGCCATTTATCACCTATCCTGTTAGCTAACATTGATCACAACAACTATGGTACCTGCAATAATGTTTTCACCTAAAATGCTGGGTGAGAACGAAATAAAGAGAGCATGTGAAAAAAGAGCAATAAATGGTCAAAGTTGAGGCTTTGGCACAGAAAATACATGTGAGGAGGCCTTTGGAGTCAAAGACCATAAATTGGGGAGTGAGGTTGCACCATACCACATTCTTAGGATGATATCAGGGCCATAATACCATGTTTGTAGGGTATATCACAGACCCAAACGTAGCATCCGGTCTTAACAAGCATTAAAATAGATAATGGAGTTATTTAATGGGGTTGGCATCAAGAAAGAGGGGGAATCATTCCTCAGCCCTCATCCCTAGGGGAATGTTTGTGGGTCCCCCCCCAAGCCAGTCCAAAACAAGTTCAATGTGTGGAGAAGAGAGGTGGGCAGCCAGCCAGCCAGCTTATTTAAAAAGAAGGCATGGATGGTGGGGGCAGCAAGGAAGGGGTAATGATGCATGGAAATGGTGTGAGTGGGTGCAGGGATCATTAGGTGAGAACTTTAGGTTGAGGCAGGTGGAACTGGACTGCATTTTCCATCCATCAGAGGCCATCCATCCACTCTGTTTTTGTTCTCTCTTCTGAGGCCTTTGGAAGAAAAAGGCAAGGAGGGGTGAAGAGGGGGCTGTACCTTTTATTATAATAATAGTACAAGTGAAGTGCCTGCATTACTACCTCCAAATGGCCTAGCATAAGGGATAATACCATGTGGTCTGCATCAAAAAAATACCATGTGAAATAAAAGGAAGGTCTGAAGGTGTGGTCATACCTACTTATTCCCTCTCCTCTCATCTCCTGCTTTGTGCTTTAATGGCTGGAAGAATCTTGGTTGGGATGATGAGACATGCCATCTCAGAGCTGCTGCAGAAGTGGAGAGAAGGATGACAGATAAAAAGCCAAAAATAAAAGAAAACAACCATGACAATGATACATAAATAATACATTCAATCCCCTTGTTTCATATTTAAATAAACAAATAAACAGTTTTTTTTCCCTTTTTTTTTTTAATATAGTCCATACAATCTTTCAAACTTCAGAGCTCTAGCTACAATACCACATTATTTCCAAACCCATCAAAACATACAACACAGGGGTGCCTGTCCTCCTTTCGTTTACTCTTTTCCATTGAGGCAATGGTGCAACAATCCCTACAGCTAATAGGGTCATATCATCTCCCATGTTATCCCTGCAAACAAAAAAAAAGGAAAAGAAAAAAAATATTGGGCACCGTTGGCCTCTTTTCTTCTCTTTCACCACACAGCCAAAGTCCACTTTGTTAAGACACCTTTTGAAGCCAACCTAAAAAGAAGCTTCACATGTCCACAGGATCAGAGAAGAGGAGAAACTAAAAGAGAAGCGAAGAAAAGGAAAAGCAAAAGAAGAAGTGAGAGGTGGGAAAAAGGTGGGGGGGTAGAGATGTGAAAAGAAATGACGGTGAAGAGAAGGAACTCCATGAATCCTGTGTCTGCTGTTAGTCCTGAACAAACGCCAAACAAAGTCATCCACCACCACCATCATCAAAAGAACAAAATGGATAAATAAACACAAACTCTTCTTCATTGTTCTTAGACTTTTAGCAGCCTCCTGCTCGCTTCTCTCTTTTAATTCTACCAAGACCCTCCACCACCCATCATACCATTCCAAAACCCAGGAGGATCACCAACTTGCCCTCTATTTTGCTCGAACTCAGTGGCAGTGCTCGAAGGGACCGGCTTCAAGTCCTCGAAAGGGAACAGCAGCCTCCCACTAGCACTCTCCTGCACCCCTTGCAGTCCCCCGTACCCACCACTGCCACCACCACTATTCCTCCTCCTCCTCCTCCAATCCCATCCAAGGGGAATCCTAGGGTCGGCGGCCTGAATTCCTGGAGTCCAACTCCAAAGCCAGCCGGGTACTCGGGCATCGGCATCGGCACGAAAGGCCCCATCCCTCTTGCACCCATCCCACTCCTCAGCAGTTCCATGGCAGAAAGAGCTCCGACACCAGTGCATGGATTGCTTCCATTATTGGTGCTGCAGTTGTTGTTGTTGCCGCTGCTGCTCTCTAAGTTGGGGAAGTCATTGAACTCAGGCAGGCTATGATGGGGAAAGGCCAGGTTCAGGTCCTGGCCTTCATGGAACTTTGGGTTCTGAGAGGAGGTGGAGAGAGAGATGGGGGCAAGGCTGAGCTCAGGTGGCAGCTTCCTGGAGGCAGAGACCGTGGATGATGCTGCCGTGACAGTGACGGAGGTAGAGGTGGTGGTGGTGGTGGTGGCGGAGGAAGAGGAGGACCTCTTGTTCTTTCTGGAACCACCACCCACAGGGACATTCCTGAGGGACCCACCCTCGGTCCAGTACCTCCTACAGGTCTTGCAGAAGTATCTGGGCTGGGTGAGGCTGTAGTTGTTGTAGTAGCAGAACTTGGTGTTGGTGGAGTTGCACCTGGGGCAGTTGAGAGCCTGCTCCTTCTGGGGCCTGGTCCTCCTCTCCATCAGATGTGGCCTGCCGGTGTTGGTGCCGCCGGTGGTGGAGGACACCAGCTCCTCCATGGGCTTCACCAGCCCCATCTCCTATGGGACAAAACCACAGGGCCATGGTGACAAGGAGGAGAAAGTAAGTAGATATCACAGCAAACAATAAGAATCCATATAGATATATATATAAAGAGGTAGATGGATAACAGCTAGCTAGCTAGCAGCTATGTAGAAAAGATCTTGGAGAACAAACAAAACCAAACAAAGAAAAGCCTAGAAGAAAGAGGATCAATAGATGATAAAGGAGGAGAGGTGGGAGATAACAAACAAAAGATGAAAGAGAAATCACATACATGCACTTTGTGCATCACAAGAACAAAGCAACCCTTTTCATGCCACTGCTTTATTTCATAAGCTAAAAAAGGAGAGGGTGGGGTGTGAGGAGAGAGAGAGAGAGAGAGAGAGAGAGAGATAAAGGGAGAAAGGAAAGGTGGGGAAAAGAAAAGTGGTGTGCTGCTTTCAAGGATTAAAGGGAGGGGTTGTGTGACAGGATTAAAAGGCTTAAAGCCAAAGGAAAGTAAAGGGTGAGAAAGAGAAGATGATGCAGTAGCCTCCCAGGAGATCTCTAAAGGGGCAGCAGCCACCCCACCTCCCTCCCCCCATACCAACCAAACAAAAAGAAGATTTACATCAATTTCATCAACCCACAAAACCCAATACAATCAAAAAAAAAAAAAAAAAAAGAAAAAAAATTCATCTCCCATAACCACACCACCCAAGACGAAACCAAAACAAGGAAGAACTCTAGATCAGGACTCAAGCCCATGCTGCTAGATCTTGTGTTCAGATTTCTTACCTGAGGCCACTGGGCAGTATCCATGCAAGATTTCCTGTGGGACTTTCCTGATGGCCTCCTGTGATTCCAAGAAGAGCAATTCTAATATTCTCCCTCCAGAAGAAGAAGAAGAAGAAGAACAAAGAGCCTTTCTCAGAGAAGATGAGCCTTTGGCTGGCCTGAGTGGAATTGTGATGTGCTGTTGCCTTTCATATCTGAGAGAGAGAGAGAGCTGGGGCGATAGATTCTAAAATAATATTATACTAATTTTATACTTATATTTCTTCTAGTGTGGGTGGGGTGGGCGTTTGTCCATTGCTGCCTGTTTGCCAATATTGTTCATTTACGGTGTGAGTCGGCCACAGAGGCAGGACACGGTGCGCGAGTGGCGTGGGGCCCGGGGTCCATCATTCCGTGGAGACCGACCTCGGGAGGGGCTCGGGTCCACACGTGTGTGCGGTGACCTGGCACGTGCGCGGCCCACCCGACAAAAGCATAAAGGAGGACACGCGGGCGGGCCCCACCCTGGGTTAGTGCGCGGACGAAAATCGGGCTGCTGCTGACGGCGACGCGTTTTTTTTTTTTTTTTTTTTTTAAGAAGGAGAGGAGGAGGAGGGAAGAGAGAGAGGAGAAAGAAAGGGAAGGAAGAGTAGTATAAGATTATTTTTATACTAATAAGAGAATAATAGGTCTTCATCTATTCAAGTAAGTCAGCACTCAGCAGCCAAAATTCCTTTCCCATTTCAAGGACTGTGCATGAGACCAACCGGACTTCGAAAGGTGGCATGTGGATTTGGCCTGGCCTTGATGGCTCTGGCTTAGCTACGTTAGTACGTACAGTTGACGCTGGATCCACCCCAATTACAAGCCTGGTGCTGCTTGTGATTTATTGAAGAGGTTTGGCATTTGATATATATCTAGTCCTAGTCATGACGACCTTATCTATCAAAATTATCAGCCATAAATTTCTTAAATATAGCATCCATCTTGAATGAACTTATGAAATTTGGGTTTGATACTATTTTTATTGATTGGATCCGGGCTTGTATTCATAGATCATCATTCTCTCTTCTCATTAATGAAAGTTAAAAGGATTTTTTCCACTCTGAAATGGGTCTGAGGCAGGGACGCCCTTTATCTTCTTTTCTGTTCATTCTTGCTGTGGATGATCTGTCTCGCTCGCTCTCTTAGGGTCAGCTAGATTTAGATATTACTCCATTCTCTGCAGGGCCCCAAGGGCCAACAGTCTCTCATCTCCTATTTGCTGATGACTGCATTTTGTTTGGAAGAGCTAATATCCATAATGCAACCTCCTTTGCTTCCGTGATTCAGCGCTACTATCAGGCCTCTAGTCAGAAGATCAATTTTTAGAAATCCTTTATCCGCTTCAGCCCGCGGATCTCTGATACTACTAAAATAGCCATCAACCGCACCTTGGGTATTACTAAACAGACTGATCGCTTATTTTATCTAGGAATCCCTATAATAGGTAGACAGGCCAGATGTAGTGACTACATTGACATTGAGCGCCGGATCCGTGATCGTCTTGATGGATGGCAAGTCACTGGGTTATTTATGATGGGTAGGATTACCCTTTTACGGTCTGTCCTTACCTCTCTTCCTCTTTACCTTCTGTCTAACTCCATTGTTCCACTGATGTGTTTGAGGAGAATTGAGAGGAGCTTTAGGGACTTCCTTTGGGCATCCAGACAGGAGGGGCATGGTATCCACTTGATTGATTGGGACACTGTTTGTTTGTCGATTTCTGAGGGTGGCCTTGGCATTCAGTCGCTGATTGCTAGGCACGCTACGTGGTTTCTTCTCGATCTGCACTCATTATGGAGCTCCTTTATGCAAGCCAGATATGGAGACTGGTCTCCCACTATGGATTTTCAGTCGGTTCGGGGACATTCTTTCTTTTGGAAGGAGGTTTGCCATCATGCTCCAACTATTTTGGATAACATCTCCTGGTTGATTGGTGATGGCTCGTCGGTAGATGTTGTCCAAGATACATGGATTGCTGATATCCCTCTTTCTCGTTGGCCTACCTTTATCAGTGACGATGTCCCCTGCAGTTTGAGAATCAGTGATTTGATCTCTCAGGACCGCTCCTCTTGGCACCTGCCCACGGTGACCCGATTCTTCGGTATTGAGCTTGCTCGTAGGATCCTCTCTATCCCTCTCACTCCGGGACCCACTATTGATACTAGACTCTGGAAAAGTCCTGTCTCCCCAGTGCTCCTATGAGGGATCTTCTGAAAATTTACAGGCCACAGGCTCAGCGTAGGATGGATGTGGCGTGGATTTGGCGGCTTTCTACCCATCCTAGGATTCAGTTATTCATGTGGAAGCTTGCTCGGGACTGCCTTCCAACCTGCTATTTGCTCTCTAGAAGGGGGCTTTCTATCCAGCCATGGTGCCCTATGTGCGGCCAGGAGGAGAAAACTACTGATCATGCTATCTTCTCTTGCTCCAGAGCTAGACAGATTTGGCACATTATTGGCTATCAGATTGGGCAGGATATCACTATTTCTCATCGTGCGACTCTTTTCTGTGATATTCGGAGAGGCACTCAGCAGCAAACTGCCACCTGGACTTATACAGCTTACCAGATCTGGATATCGCGGAATCATCTTATTTTTACTGATGATCGTGTATCTCCACACATGACAGCCAGAAAAACGATATCCTTATCTATGGAATACACTCACTACTGCTTTGTGTTGGTTTTTGACAGTCCTGACCACTGGGGTCCCTCTGCTGCTTTGGCAACGAACCGGCATACGGTTTTCATTGCTTGGGAGCCCCCCCAGGGTTTGTTAAAATCAATTTTGATGGCAGTATCCGGGGTAGACTTGCTGGTTCAGCCTTCATAATACGTGGTTTTGATGGTGCTATGCTGGCGGCCGGCGGCCTTGGTCTTCTGGATTGTTCGGTCTCGCTAGCGGACCTTTACGCAGCCTGAGCGGGTATCTCCTATGTCATTCGGATCCTTCGTGCTCATAGTCTTCTCATTGAGGGAGACTCTCTCACTGTTATCAGATGGCTCCGCCAGGATAACGGTGATCCGGCTATATCTAATCCTCTGCTACACGATATCCAGGTCACCCTTCAGGAAGCTCACATAGTCCACATTGGTCATGTCTATAGGGAAGCCAATGCGGCGGCTGACTGGATAGCAAGCTCGATGGCTTATCATTCTAGGATCTGGATCTGGAAGCAGGATAACCCCTACTCTTTTGTACTTAAACAGATCTTATATTCTGACTTATCTGGACTAACTCATACTAGACTTGTGTAATTAGTGTGATCATCAGTTTGTATAAAAAAAGAAAAGAACTTCGCTAATTTTACAAGGAGTAAGATGAAGAGGTCCTGTCATGATATTTAGAACACAAGGTATTTTAAGATGCATTAATTGAGATGCTGATGCCATGGTTCCATCTCGATGCATGATAATCTGTTTCGATGGCCTAGCCATAAGACATTCTTTCAGGATCCGAAATAAATCATGTTTAATTAAAAGTACTCAACATTATGGTAAAATTTCAGTGATCGAGGAAGCTTAAGAGTGATCGATGGGCCAAAGTTTGGTGCAAAAAATTAAAATTAATTAATTTTATAGTACTCTAAAATAGTTTTGTATTGGATAAAAGATAAAAGTGCTATATGCCCGAGTTTTTGAGTCATCATCTGCTAACGAGTTAGTTAGATTTGTAGATGGGTTAGAATGGTATTATTATAATAATATTAGAACTGATCCAAATATGTAGAAGTTGATAAATATGAAAAAAAAGGATTAATTATTGAACAGTACAAAATAATTTCATTGGATGAAAAAAAAAATTATATGCTTATAACTTAAGTTCATCTGATATATCAATTAACTTTCGTTGAGTTTCTTTTGGGCATTACAAATCTTATATGCAAAAACTGAAAAAGAGATGATAAAGTTTTAAATTTACGATGAATGGCTGGTGGTCCAAATTTGAATTTTGAATCATCAACATGTAAAGCTAGAACAGAATAAGTTGGTTAATCTAGGTGTTAGACCAATAATCACGTCAAGAATGGGTTGATGGACTATGTCATTGCCAGATAAGAAAACATTAATTTATGGGATGGACAAATCACCAGTCAGACCCACCCACACCACCATCAGCTGCTTGACTGTTTGCTCCTGTCCAATTCTTGATTTAACCACTTAAATCCAATTGCATCATCCATACATGTCGATCCACTGGTTATGGTTAGGGAGGTGCCAACCAACTAAACTAACAACCACTAGCTATTAACAAATTGATTAAATAATTTGTTCACTCATCCATTTGTCACATTGACTCGTGAAACTCCTCACATGAATAATTTGGATCCTTCGATGAATTAAGAGCTAGAGAGGGATTTTCATTGTAGGTCATGATTGAATTAGGGTTTATGTGAAATATAAATCTGTTAATCTTTTTTTTTTATACTATTTCAGCTAAATAAGCATTAATATGGTCAAATAAAGAAGAAACTACATCTACTTATTTAATTTTCTAATTTTCTCTGCTTAACAGATGTGATCAGGGCAAATTAGAACACATAATTCATTTGACAGCTTAAGATAGGTTTATTTAGATTTAAGTCACAATATCTTTGATTTTAATCCAGAAGCACCATGCTATGTTGATTATAAAATGTTTTCCATTTATTCGCATTCTTCTAGTGTGTCTTGATAAATATATTAAATATTACTTTACGCTTGTGGATGCTGATATTATGTAGCTTTCTGGACATTTATATTCCAAAACAATAAATTGAAATGTCGAAGTCATAGGAGGAGTACAAACTCAAGCTGAATTTAGTTCTAGTCTGACGTCTCCCAGAATAAATCTTGCCACGATGGTAATATTACTGCTATTAATTATGATGTGCATGGCCTTGTCCTTGAATTACTTCATTGCGTTTAAATAATTATCTTCATGAACGTTACCATTTTTATTTTTATTTATTTCCAAAAGTTGAGCTATTATGTGGGGGAACTTATTATGAACCACTGTTTTGAGATGGCATGTTGTTCAGCCCAAAGGAACAACGTTTTGGATACAATCATGCTGAGAAAAAAATTAGCGTACATTTTTGTTTAGATACAATTGGAAAGAATTAAGAAGGAGAACTAATGGTTTGGTCCATATTTCACATAAATTGCACATCAGAAACGTACATGTACTCGCTCATCATAAAACCTACTTCATTGGCTCTCGAAGATCTAGGAAGCATTTGTGTGCAAGTACTAGGAATGTCCTACACTAAGGTAAACGAGCTTGAAACTTAATTAGCACAAATTAGTGAATGATATGTTGCATTATTTTGATTGGGTAATGCCAAATTACTGGCTTGCTATTTTATCGCAAATTACTCTTTTTTTATGAAGTATATAGGTGGATTAAAAATCAATATAAAAAAGGCCTTGTTCGAAAAAAAAAAAACTTAGGTGACATCTTTGTCATCATCAAGTCATCCTCAAAAATAGCCATTTCATATGGTTGATGAAAAACAAATGTTATTGTTGTGATATGCCCCTCTCAATTAGTTTCACATCGGATAATTTATAAAGGAAGGAATGGTTTATAATCAAGTTAAGTGAGATAGACAAGTACCAATTGGATCTCTTTTGGGCTGTGGTAGCCCAAGTTGGTGTGGACCTTGTCCGTCTTACTTTTTTGTAACGAACGGATCCGTGGATGCTGCAGGCTCGAGGCCCGGATCGTTACAAATGGTATCAAAACCACGCACTAACCGAAAGTGCAGGAGCTATGGTGTCACACAGGGTAAAGTGTTACATCAATAAGGAGCTACATCAATAAGAAGCCACCTCTTGAGCCTGTGGAAGGGGCCGCACTCCCATAGGACAAAGTGCTATATTGATGGGAGACACCTCTTGAGCCTGTGGAGGGAGCATCTCTAGAGTTTTGACTGCCTGGTGGATACGATCATGTGCCTCTGACGACGAGGACGTCGCCCCTTAGGGGGATAGATTGTGATGCTCTTTCAATTAGTTCCACATCGGATAATTTAGAAAGGATGGAATGGTTTATAACCAAGTTAAGTAAGATGAATAAGTATCAATTGGATCCTTTTTGGACTGTGGTGGCTCAAGTTGGTGTGATCTTATTCGTCTTGCTTTTTTATAACAAAATGGGTCTGTAAATGCTGTGGGCCTGGGGCCCGAATCGTTACAATCACCTTCTCTCTAGAAGAAAAACTAACCGTCTCATGGAACCTTAGCTTCGTCAAAAATGACATTTTGTATAGTTTGAATACCAATGCAAATGGCACATTAATGTAAATTCAAAAGTCTTTGTGACATAAAATTGAGTTGGTCTTGAGTCCTGGTCTAAGATTTGAATATAATTTCGGACCAAAAGGCTCTTTCTTCTAGAGGATATACTTTCATCTTTTATTTCATGTTAATGAAAAGTGACATGGCCAACCCAAACAAAAGAAGGAAAAGAAAATAAACAACCATGCACCATTCCATGTTGGAAATATACATCAAAGCCCCATGCCCAACGAGGGAAATTAAGCCTCTATTTTCTTTGGATAATCATATAATTAATTACATGAGCAACATTAATTACGATGTTAATTAATTAACCGAGCCATGGCAGTTTGAGGAGAATTGTTGTAATGTTCTATTACCAGTTAAGTACCAATTTTCTAAATAGCCACGTGAGAGTTGAGAAGGAGAGAATGAATCGAGACCTACGATGGCAAATGGTGGGGCTAATGATCGATGGCTGCTCATCTCGGACCAACAGCTGATTCAATTCGATGGCGACGCTCTGCCCATCCATTTGGAAGCACTCAACCTCCTCAGTGGATTTGGTTAGAAAACACCATGTGGTTGAGGAAGGAGAGGGGGCTCAAATTTGTCAGTGATGAGGCTATTCAAAGGGTTGGTGCCTTTGACACTGGCGCCCCTTGACGCTCCTGCGGAGAAAAGAGGGGGATGGAGAACTTGTTTTAAATGTAGCCTCTTGACCTATCTTTGAAATTGGGAACTTTGGAGATCAATGAGCCTGTCATGGTCATGGGAAACGCTTGTTCTAGACGCCTTTCTGATGACCATGTCACCGTCATTGGAAAAAGAATTCAGAGTGGGAAGGGAGGTGTGATGTGATACTTCCTTTAGATGTGGCCAATGTGTGTGGTGCCTTCCCTCACACAATTGGTGCAGGTGCCCATCAAACGGAACCGTCCAATCAACCCCACCGGCCCCCACTCGGAGGTAAGAGGAGAAAGTAAATTTGCGCAAGCTAAGGTTAAACCTAGTCCAAACCCAACATTTTCCCTTTTTTTTTTCCTTTTTTTTTTTTTCCCCTCCTTCTTGCTCTTTAGTCTAGGTTAGCGGTGTTGAAAATATTTTGTTATGTTAATTATAATTAATAATACTTAGTTCAAATCTATTTTTTTTTTACTCTTTAATTTGGGTTAGCAGTGTTGAAAATATTTTATTATGTTAATTATAATTGATTACTTAGTTCAAATTCAATTTTTTTCTCCTTTTTATTCTTTAATTTGGGTTAGCAGTGTTAAAATATTTTGTTATGTTAATTATAATTGATGATACTTAGTCCAAATCCAGCTTTCTTTTCTCCTTTTTTACACTTTAATCTGAGTTAGCAGCATTGAAAACATTTTATTATGGTAATTATAATTGATTATACTTAGTCCAAATCTAGTTTCTTTTATCCTTTTTACTCTTTAATCTGGGTTAGCAGCGTTGAAATAATTTTGTTATGTTATAATTGATAATACTTAGTCCAAATCCAATTTTCTTTTCTCCTTTTTACTTTTTAATCTAGGTTAATAGCATTGAAAATATTTTATTATGTTAATTATAATTGATGATACTTAGTTCAAACCCAGTTTTCTTCTTCTTTTTACTTTTTAATTTGGGTTAGCAGCGTTGAAAACATTTTGTTATGTTAATTAATTGATGATACTTAGTCCAAACCCAATTTTCTTTTCTCCTTTTTACTCTTTAATCTGAGTTAGCAACATTGAAAACATTTTATTATAGTCCAAATCCAGTTTCTTTTCTCCTTTTTACTCTTTAATCTGGGTTAGCATTGAAAATATTTTGTTATGTTATAATTGATAATACTTAGTCCAAATCCAGTTTTCTTTTCTCTTTTTAACTCTTTAATCTAGGTTAGCAGCGTTGAAAATTTTTGTTATGTTAATTATAATTGATGATACTTAGTCCAAACCTAGTTTTCTTCTTCTTTTTACTTTTTAATTTGGGTTAGCAGCGTTGAAAACATTTTGTTATGTTAATTATAATTGATGATGCTTAGTCCAAACCCATTTTTTTTTTTTTTTTTTACTCTTTAATCTGGATTAGCAGCGTTGAAAACATTTTTTATGTTAATTATAATTGATGATATAGAATCCTTCGACCTCTAACAAGTTGATAGATGATAATTTACTTTAGATCAATGTAACCCTTAATATAATCGATAAGATATTTTAAAGGCATGATCGATTGGTTAGTATAGGATACATACCTAATAGGTTAGCGCACGTATAAAAAAAACTATCTCATGATTTGATGAGGATGGATGTTTGGTTAGAGTGAGAAGGCCATAGCATTCCAGACAATCCCATTCAAAAAGCTAGGTTTGTAATTTGGATGATCCGTATGGTTTCGGCACATGATATAAAATCTACATCAAGATGTTATGCACTTGTTTATAAAAGAAAAACCCAATCAAGAATAAGGAAAATAACTAATCCTCAAAGAAATATGGATATACTCCACTCCCTTTCTCTATTATAACATATTTCCTTCGCATCTCTAAATGCTATAATATCCACCTCTGATCACTCACATCATTCCTCTTTACTAACTTGCTGATAACATTATTTTTAAATCATTGTTCTTATCATTATTCTATTGGAATGCAGGATCCTATATCAAATTCCAACTAGAGGTGGCAAAAATGGATTCAACCCATTTATCTGATCTGTATTCGATTTATTTTAAATGGATTTGGGTTTAGGTTAAATAAGTTCGGACCATAAATAGATTAACTTGTTTAGTCCTTTATATTAAGTGGGTTAGATTCAGATTTAATATTCTTAATCCATTTAAGTAACTAGTTCGATTGGGCCAGGTCAGGTTGACCCATTTATCCAACTTGTTTATATTACTGGTTAACTGGTTAAACCGGTTAAAAATGTTGGTATCTAACCTTTTTATTATTAGTTAATAAGTTAAATGGGTTAAACGAGTTGGATCAGGTTGGATTATTTGTTTATTGAATGGAACAAGTTTGAATTTAAAATTCTAACCCGTTATAAATAAAAATTTAATGACTTTGAATTTTTGTAATTTTAAAAATTAAATTAATAAATCATATCATGCCATTAAAATTATCTTTGATAATATTTTATCGACCCAAGATCATATGCATGACTTTTGTAAAGCTCTAATAAAAAGTCTAATAGTGATCACATTAGATATGAAACAAGCCTATGATTGAATAAAATGGGATTGCTTGAATTTCTCACTTCAGCAATTTGGCTTTTCCAGAGGAATGGATTCAATGGATCCACGGTTACATTGAAAAGCCTAATTTTCTTTGTTAATCAATGGAATGCCTATTGAATTATTTTAGTCAATTATCAGTCTACGACAAAGTTTTCCACTTTGGCCTTAGCTTTTCACCATTTGTGTAGATGCTCTATTTAGAATGTTAAAGGTAGTTCATCTAGTTCTTCTAGCTTTTTCATTGTTCTGTTTATTATTTGCTGATGACCATACTCAGCAACAGCTGCTAACACTGTTGTGCTTAAGGCTGTACTTAAAGGCTATTGCGTAGCTTTTAGCCAGTGTATTAATGTTGAGAAATCAACAAAAAAATTTAGTCTTAAAGTTGAGCCAGTAGTTAAGCATTAGATCAAGGAAGTCCTAAGCATTCCAGAATGTTGTAGTACTTTGTATTACCTCAGTGCGGATATCTGGCAAAAGGGTTATTGTGCTAGAATTTAATCATTTGATTCAGAAAGTTTTGGATAAACTTGAAGGCCAGAGGTGGAGTTACTTCGAAGATGAGTAAATTGGTATTGGGTGAGCATATTCTTAGCTCTATTTCAGTATATTTAATGATAAATGTTGCTATACTCAAGTTAGTACTGCACAAAATGGAACAATTAAGAAGGAATTTCTTATGGGGCTCTATGAATAATTCTAAGATTACTCACTCACGTAGTTGTCAGAACCGAACCAAATTGGCCGATTGGACCGGTTGAACCGGGGCCCGGAGGCCAAGCCGGTCCGGTTCTAACATAAAATCGGATGTGTGACCCGGAATAATCCGGTCAATCCATCCGGTTCACACGTGAACCGATCAATCCAACCCGAACCGAATAAAGTCACAGGTTTTATTATCATGTTAACCTTAAATTTTTTTTATTAAAAATTAATTTTTATTAATATAAATATATTTTATATTAATATAATTGATCGATGGTCAAGTTGAACCAGTGATCAGATGACCCGAGCCCTTGGCCGGGTCAATGTCTGGACCGGGTCTAACAATTATGCTTATTTACTGGCTTAAGATAAGCTATGCCGACCAACTAAACATGAGGGTTTGCAGATTCAGCTGTTAGAAGCCAAGCATGATGTTTTATTGTAAAGCATGCAGCTCATTTTATGTTCAAGCTAGAGGGTATGTCAAGTGCTCTGATGAGGGCATGCAAAATATAGACAGTGACTCTTTGTAGTTTTCCTATGCAAAAAGCTATATGCTCACTTGCCTCCCTACTTCTTTCTACTCTTAAGTTGACAATTGGTGACGGAAGGTTGACCTAGGTGTTGGAGGATCCATTGATTAGTCCCACTCCTCTTCATTGCACTCCCACTAGTGTCAATTTTAGTCTCCTCGAAAAATTGAAAGTAAAAGACCTTGTTTTTTGGGAAAGCAAATAAGTAAAATATTACCTTCATTTATAGAACTTTTGGTGGTAATTTAGCTGATTAGCTTTGAGCCCTACCCATTTCAATAAATCCTATTCTGGTCAAGTTAGGATGGGGAGGGGAAGTTTTTTTATTTTTCATAGTAAAGAGCGAAGATTTGTACAGGCTCTATTGAAGCTCTTCGTTTCCAGCCCATAATGTTAGATGAGTGTGGAAGCTGGGAATCCACTCCAAGATTGTTTTATTTCTCTAGAGAGTTATTTGGGAGAGGCTTAATTTCTTGGCATGCTCTATCATCATGGTTTTTATATTCCACTTTATTGCATTCACTATCTTAAAATTAAAGAATCCA
Organism: Calamus simplicifolius; assembly: GCA_900491605.1. Lineage (NCBI taxonomy): Eukaryota > Viridiplantae > Streptophyta > Magnoliopsida > Arecales > Arecaceae > Calamus > Calamus simplicifolius. The sequence continues at coordinate 1,309,731 of UESW01004022.1, forward strand.
TAGGGCCATGGCTGTATGGAGGAGCCATATGGCATCCACAAGAGCAATATCAGGTTTAAAATTATTTTCATTTGCTATTTAACCTATTATATTTGCTAATAAAAAATAGTAGGTTATTTGAAAACACAATGATATAAGTGCTCAGCTGATAGCTATGAAAGTTACACTTCATGCATTTGACTATATTCAAGCAAAGTGGAGTGAGAGGGCCTTGATAAATGGGGTAAATTGAAGATCCTCCTTAGTAACTATTGTGAAGGGCTGTACATTTTTTCACCTAGGAACCCTCATTCTCTGGTTTCCTTAAGGCCATCTTTAGTGGCAGTGTTTTGAATAACATTACGGATGGTGTTATTGGCATTGTGATCAGAATCCCCTCAGCATCCTTTATAATTACAATTGGTGTTCATTTGTATGATACCCCAATATCTTTGGTGAAGTTGCATGCTACCTGGAAAGGTTAATTACTTAATGTAATGAAACTATGAGGAGCTAATCAAATTGTCCTTGAAAGAGATTTCAATCAGGACTATAGTCTCATAAATTGTGTAGCTAAAGAAGAAAATGAATGGATCTTGTCTATCGCTCTTGAATATTTTAGAGCATTATATCATCTTTACAATTCTTCAATATTCACCATGCATACAGAAAGGCTAACAGTGTTGTAGATTAAGTGGCTCCCTTTTATGGCAAATCATTCTGAAGCAATCTGATAGAAATCTATCGCTTTTTTACTCCATGTCAACTTTGTGAAATTCCTCAATAGATGTATATATGGGTGATTGTGTAAAATATCCAGTATTTAAATTAAAAAAAATTGCTTACCTCTAATATGTGGTGTTTGAAATTGGATTGGAGCTCTAATATTATTGATAAGATCTAACTCTCCCCATCTCTCTCTCTCTCTCTCTCCCTATACCTGCATATGTAGATTCACGTACATCTCAACAAGTTTTAAACATCTTTCTTATTAAATTTATATTTGAACTTTTAATGCTCTATTTGGATGGAGAGAAAAGTAGAGAGGAAAACAATGGAAGAAAAGAAAATGAAGAGAAGAGAAAAGTGGAAAGAAAAAGTTAAGAGAAAATGTTTTCTCTCCTTGTATTTGGATAAATAGAAGGAAAATAAAGAGGAAAGAAAAGTTGATAATTTACAATGATAATAATGCCCTTATTATAAATGATTAAAAATATATTATTTTTTCTTTGAAAGGGTCAATATCGGAATGAAAAATGAAAGAGTACTTTTGAGTTTCTCTTCTAAATCTCTTTAATTTTGAAGAGAAAACTTTTAGGTGGGACCTATCACTTTTTTCTCTTTATTTTTTCTTCTAGTTTTCTTTCCTCCCTACTTTTTCTCTATCCAAACAAGATAAATTTCATTTTCTCTCTTATTTTTCCTTTTAATTTTCTTTTCTCCTATTTTTTTCTTCATCCAAACACAGGCTTAGATAGTGTTTGGTTCCTAAAAAGCTATTCCTGGATAAGTATATAGGATAGCATTTATCTGAGGGATAGCTCAAGGGATAACCATCTTTTTTAAATAATAACTTTACCATCAAGGGATAGCTCTAGTTATTTATGGAATTCCTAGGAAATAAGTTCAGATTAACTATAGGTTATCCCCTTTAATTAAACTTTTTCAGAGTTATCCCCTGTAATTATAGCTTTTGGGGATAAAAAAGAATATCCCTTCTTATCCTCTATTTCAAATACAACGGCAGTGTTTGATATAGGGTCCCCTTTATCCCCAAATGCTATAGTTAGAGGGGATAGGTCTGAAAAAGTTTAACCAGCCATAGGTTATTCCCTGAATTTATTTCCTAGGGAAACCAGGAACAACTAAAGTTATCCCTTGATGGCAGACTTGTAATTTTAAAAAGGTGTTTATTCTCCTAGCTATTCTCTGGATAAATGCTATTCTATATATTTATTCAGGAATAACTTTTGGGGTATCAAACACTATCTAAAAGTTTAAAAACTGAAAGTCCGTAGCAATGACTTTGTATGCAAAAAAAAAAAAAAAAAAATTGCACGGATATCTCTTCTTATCCTTTATTTCAAAATAGCCTTAAAAGTTTGAAACCTGAAAGTCCGTAGCAATGATTTTGTATGCAAAAAAAAAATATTGCACGTTCCCATCCAAATTTTCATCAGAAAAACATGCTTGCCCATGGGGCCCGGGATCGCATGCCACACATCTGGTGATTACGACGATAGCTTGACAACCAGAACAAAGCTAACCAGCACCACCTAACCTGGATTTATTTATGGTCTATTGGGAGAATCCACAAGAAAATTCCATTCCTCGAGATCAAACAAAGAGATAAGAGCTCCAGAACCCTCAGCATCCATGCACAATTTGGTTTTGTTTTCCCTCAGTGCACATGAAACCATCTTCCAATCATCAACCTGGGCCCAGTAGAAGAATACGAAACACTGTGTGAGACATCTAAGTATTTTATATTTATAGGAGCTGTATGATAAAAGGCGAACGAGTCAACCACTACATAGGTCGATGGCCCATGCCTCTATAGACAACCACTACAAAATTTCACTTTTGTGCGTGTAGACAAGTAGAACCCACTGTCTGATTAAAGACTGAGGTGAATGTACGTAGCAAACTTAAGATAGTTAATTTGGTCAGATTGATTTTAGGTTTAGAGTACTGAAATCTGGTCCCCATTTGATGCATTTTGGACCTGGTTTTCAATTAACACCTGGGATTTGTCCTTGTCATGTATGACATAACCAGAGATCATGATCTGATTGGAACCCAGAAAAAGAGTCACTCAAAACTTCAGATTTTAGCTGACAAACTTTTGATCCTAACGTTCCCTAACTCTATCAAAAAGGGACCGGCTCTTGATTAATGAATTGTCTGAATCTAATTAGTCTCAGGCATGAGCCGATTTAGCCAAACGTCGAACCTCATTCAACCAAACATAATGCCTCTAAAATTAAATGCATAAAAAAAATATAAGCTCGTAAACAATATGCTAAAATAAATATGTTAGGTTGAGTTAAGGTTTTAAATTTTATAAGATGATAGTGGTTCGATGCTATCTTAATATTATTTAAGATGGTAACCTATTCCGATGCCTTAATTACACGGAATGTTTGGCTGGAATTTAAAACTATGAATCGAGTATAAATGATCATAATAGCAGCTGAGCGCTCTTGCTTTTTTGATAGTTGGCATACGACAGGCATGATGATAAGTTTTGATCATGATGATATGCATGCTTCATCATCAAAAATGATTATTTGTTTCATGTGAGCCAAGTAAAGTTCCAACTCTTAATTAGTGCTGTCATACGATGCGTCATTATAGGAAAAGGTTGATGGTAAATGCACCACTTGATGTGTTTTTGAGAACTTTAGACCCCACATCCATGAGAGAGGACAAAAACAACAGATCTAATAACATCATGTAGTGATTTTTTTCCAAGCCATAAGAGGCCTGTCGGTCAACTAAAGTTCTCATCTATTTCCTGTCTAATATTATCACTCCATCTAATATATTTATACAGGCAAACTTTGGGGTTGAATATGACATAGAATAAGTATGTAATTAGTTAGATAATGGCAATCTACCATTGGTCGTTGAGGTGGCCATGGCAGGTGAGGCCCATGACGCATTGCTTTGGGTCATTAGATGACTTCCATTAATTGCGTAGGGTGGGCGTTTTCAGCTTGCATCGCTGTGCGTCGGAAGGTGATTCGTCTCATTGTTTCCTCGTTTATAGCATTCAAACCTAATTAATATGGGGTTGAATGGTTTTTAAAATGGATGTGAGGTCAATTACTCATGATGATTATCTCCATCATGATAGTTTTGCTGAGATTATATATTATCTCAAACTCTAGTAATTTGTTATTAAATATCAAAGCCTACATGAAGGTTCTATTAATCCTTATACACTAGCTCACTTTTCCTTAAAAATAAATAAATAAATAAACATGCACTTTTGATCGATAATATGATCCTTATCTAAGATAACTCTATTCTAATTAATGACATGCATTACAATAGCACAAAAATTTAATTTAAGACTTCATATAAATAGACCTCATAATTAAGCAAGATTACTGTGTTATATTTTTTTTTTCCTCTATTAATAAGTGGGGCAAGAATGAGATACTAAAGGGACTGTAAAATAAATGCAGCATTTTAGGTAAGATATTCTTGCTATCAACATAGCAACATACTCTATGCCTGCTCTAAGAAATACAATAATTTTTATATAAAATTAATGGTAGTGGAGACTAATAAATCATTATTCTTATTTCCATTGTCTTGACTTTTCGCTTCTTTGCTTAATATTTTAAATACAACTTAAAAAATAAAGCATATATCAATTTATGAATATTAAAAAAAAAAGTTGAATACCTTATTTGATGCTAATCCTTTAGCAAAAAGAAAACCGAAAGACTTTAAAATTAATATTAAGGCATTCAAGTCAAAGATTCATCCTAATGATTATGTCTAAATTTGTTAAATATTTAAAATTTTAAATAACATATTTTCAAAAAATACCTAATTGTACATTATGTGGGTACAATAGTGGACTATATATATATATATATATATAAAGATATGTTATTGAAATGAAGAAACTATTTTATCAATCATAATCTATAAATATTTTAAATGTATGTATCAAAACTTTTTAGGCTTTAACATTAAAATCATTCGTTGTTACATTCATTTGATATATGGTATAGAGATTAGTAGAATACACAATTTTTTAGATTTTGCATCTTTTTAGTAAAGTGTAGATCAGTTTTTTATTGATTTTGAACCACATGTTTCACCCCAAAATATCAAATGCATAGCAAAATTTTTAAAATTAATAACAAAACATTTATTTTAAAAAATATATCTGAGCTAGCATTGAAACATCATCATAAAAAATATTACAATCATATAAAAACTATGTTCCAGATTAATTTAAATAAGAAGAAATTACGATAGATCTCCTCAAATTTGGCCAATCAATGTATTAATCCTAAGGAAAGAAAAAAAATTAAAGGCATCAGAAATTTCGTTTTAGTAAAGAAAGATCCACTCCGCTCTTGTGTTCTTTAATATCATCCAGTTGAAAGGTCAAATATGCTCTTATGAAATTAAGATCACTTTACTTTATTTAAAAAAATTTAAAGAATAATCTTCATATTATCTAAGATTGTATTTGATATAGGGGATAAGGAGGGATATTCCTTGGATATCCCCTCTTATCCCCAAATACTATAGCTAGAGGGGATAGTTCTGAAAAAGTTTAATCAGAGGGGATAACTCATGTTTAACCATGGGTTATCCCTGAATTATTCCCTAGGAAACCCAGAAACAACTAAAGTTATCCCTTGATGGCAGATTTGTAATTTTAAAAAGATGTTTATTTCCTCAGCTATCCCCTGGATAAATGCTATCATGTACATTTATCCAGGGATAGCTTTTGGGAAGTCAAACACTATCTAAAAGATTTGCTACGACATAACTGTCACCTCATAACGAAGATGACAAAAAGGTTATTGTATATCAAAATAAAAATTTTAAAGTCTTCAAAAAATTTTTTTGACTCAAGTATAAATCGATCAAGCTTGAGCTATAATTTTATCTTTAAATAAATTATAAATAAAATATAATTATATGAAACGGTAATTTTAACCTATGATATAGGGACTATTCTGTGTCTCGTTCTATTCGGAATGAAAATTATCTGCCTTTTATAGAGACGAGATGGAAATTATTTTTATCTTCGCTAGTAAGATAGGATAAAAATAAGGATAAATATATTTTATATTTATTAAATTATTTTTATAAGTTTTATTAATATTTATTTATATTATATTATTTTAAAGGGGATGGACTAGGGGTGCAACTTGGGTCGGGTTCAATTTGAATCCGGCCCGTCGAACCTGATTTATAGCAGTGTTTAAATTCATGTTTGCCCAATTCGAATCCGAAAGATTCGGATTTAATTCGGTCCGATTTGTAATTGATCCGGGTTCGGGTTGATCGTAACCCAAATCCGAGATAATCCGAACCCAAAGGTTATCCGAATGGGGAATAGCTTATCGGCACCAGGTTTTTGGGCATTAAGGGCACCAATCGGGTTGGATGAGATGGTCAGAGGGCGAGAAGGGTAAGGCCATCAGTCAGGCGAGGAAAAGAAGGACAAATATAAAGGTCGATCACTCGTGTATTTTGTTTCACTCTTGTCTTCTTTTCTTCTTTGTTTACTGTACTTCCTACTCTTCTTTGTTTCATATAAGACTTTTTTTAATATAATATTAAAGCTTCGAGTTCAACTGTAAAAATTTTTATTTTTTTATTTCTGAATATAATTAGATTTTTATTTATTTTAAACTTTTTTTATCAATCCAATTTTAATTTAAAATCAACTCAAATCTAATTTTTAAATATAGAATTAAAATTAAAATTAAAAAAACTCGAGCTTTATGAGCCCTAATTGCACTCCTAGAAGGGATGAAACGAGGACGGATTTTTTTTTTTTTTCCTTTGTGAAATTGATGAGTGGTTGAAAAATTAGTACTTCAGCGGCAACGGATCTTGGGTCAGGCCTACCAAACGCGGAGCATGATTTCCCTCGCCGGCCTTCCTAACCCTATCCATGTTCGTAAGCGAGCCGCTTTAAGCCGCCGCCGAGCCACCCCTATCAACACCGGTAAATCCCGATAATCTCGGATTCGACGCTGGTCCACAGATCTGACGGCGAACCGGTACCGTCCGAAGAGTCCCCTAGAGTCGACACGTTTCCCTTATTGAAAATTTGAGGCTCACAAGGATTAAAAAAAAAAAAAAAGGTGGGCGTGCCATTATCTCCTCATGGAAGCTAAGAATATTAAGCCTTCACTGTTTTGGACCTGGTCGTGATGAGGAATTCTGCGGGCCCGGGAGGTTTGGGTGACGTCAAATCCTAGCACTTCGACGTAGACCTCACGATCCCTTGTCGGTGGGTGCGCGCGTCACCTAATCCATCTTCTTCTCTACTTCCGCGCGCCTTGCCCCCCCTCCTCTGCCCTCTCTCTCTCTCTCTCTCTCTCTCATGAGGCAGTCGAACTGCCACCATCACAGGGTCCTCTGTTCTTATGAAAAAAATAAAACAACGGTAAAAGATTTTATAATGTTGTGTTCCGTTGCCCTTGTCGTCTACTCCGCTTGTAACGTAAATTAAGAGCAAGCGGGCAATGGACGGCGTATGTTTGCATAGGGATCTATATACATCACATGCTGCTAGATGAGAGAGAATTTGGTTGGAACGTCCGCTTTTTTTTTTTTTTTTTTGTCTTACCTTAAAGTTGAAATTTTAAGCTAACAACACCATCTGCAATCTTGTATGTGACTACTTCGAGAGCATATGAATGAAAACCAATGGGATCATTGTTTTGTTTTTGGGAGACATGTTTTCATTGTTATACTACATGGAGAGAATGAAGCACCAATAGAAATACGTTTCCTCTAAGAATAGAGTTGTATTAATTACAAATGATGCACCATTGCTATATATATTGATGAGGGATAAAATTATCATTACTTCAACACTTGTACACACAAAAAAAGGTCGAGATCAATCTCGATATCCAATCAACAAGATGTCATATCTAGAAAACAGCGGAGCCGAACCGCCTTCGGCAAAGCCAAACTGCTTTCGGCAGAGCCAAACCATTCTCACGCCTCAGCAGATCCGAGCTATCCTCTGATCCCATTCGGACTGAGGTATCTGTGCGCTTCGGCAGAACCGAGACATTCTATCCTCGTATACCCGATGACACCAAACAATTATATACTTCGGTCGAATCTTATGCTTCGACTGATCCGAACTAACCTCTTGCCTCGTCTAGGCCGAAGCATTCAAATGCTTCGGCTGCACCGAGCTATCCTTATGCCTCGGCTAAACCGAGGCATCCGAACACCCCCGTGGAATCAAGCGCAGGAGAATTCAAATTCGTGATAGCTTAACAAGATCTCGAGCGAAAAATTACGCAAATAATACCGAAAGTGGCCTAAGGCCTATAGAAGTGGCCTAGAGCCTATAGAATCACTGAATCTCAAAGCATTAACCAGCTCCCCTAGCCGTCGATTCTCTAACTAACTAGATATTGATACTATCGGCCTCATAACAAACTTGATTCGAATCCGATTTGAATTGAACGGTTTCGGATCCCCTATGATGCGCCAAGGAATCAGGTGATCGCTTATAAATACCCTTGTCCTAAAGTCTCTCAGGTATGCTTTTTCACTGACACTCTGACTGAAAACTCCATTGAAACTCAAGCAGAGCTCTGAGCTCTCGAGAGGCCATTCATTTTGAAGAACTCTTCTGCGAGAGCCTTCTCCTCACATCTGTTTGTTGTGAATTTTCACTGACTTAGGCGTCGGAGGGTCTTCCACAGAGGGCCACCCTAGACACTATCTGCGTGAGGACTGTCTTGCAGGTTTTGCCCGGATGAGAGATCAGCGTCTAGATCCAGAGTTGAGCTGCACCCGAGTCAGAGAGCGGATTTACGTGGCAACAGATTAGCGCTAGAGGAAGGGTCTCAAGTTCCATAAACTTGTAATCCAAGAGACAAGGTTCAAAATCCAAAGAAGAATCCTCTAATGGCCAATCGGAAGAAGCTACTTCTGATGCTCAGGATCAGGCCTCCTCTCAAAGGCCTGATCCAATCAATAGAGTAGCGCCTCTGCTACCACCGCCGGCCGAGATCCCTTCACCATTGGCGACTGCAGTGATGCAAGACTAGTTTGCTACGCTAGTTCAGCAAGTCCATTTTCTGACCCAGTTGGTCCAAGGGCTCAATGGAGCTTCCCACCCAGCTATCCCTGTTTTGCAACTCCATGAGAAGGTAGCCGCTCCCATCCTGCCTGCAATTTCTTCTTCCAATCCACTTGGGGTTGCAGACCATCTTCATCAACCCACAAGGGCTAGGCCAGCGCCGCAGTGGGCTGAAGAGAAGAGCCCGCTTAAATCCCAATGAGCTCGTTCTCTTTTTCTGGTGTCTTCCCAAGATTCGACACCGCACCATCTTTCCATCGTCCAATCCCTCCTACCACTCTGGATGAAGGGATTAGGTAGCAGATGCAGGAGATGCATCGAGAGTAGCGTCAGGAGCTGGATGCCGCTAGGCAAGCCCTTCTGTCCCAGCCAAAGGCGGAGCATGGCATCCCTTTCTCTGAGGAGATCATGCGGGAAGTGATCCCTTCTCATGTCAAACTCCCCACCATCGAACCATATCATGGATCTACCGATCCCGATGACCACCTGAGCAGTTTTAGATCCATCATGATGTTTCATGAAGCATTAGATGCGATCCTATGCCAAGCCTTCCCCTCTACTCTTAGAGGATCTGCTAGAACCGGTTTAACAGCCTGAAACCTGGTCCCATTGATTCTTTTGATGAACTAAGCTGCTTATTCATCAGCCAGTTCATTAGCAGCCGTCGCCAACGATAGAGATCTGATTTCATCTCCAAAGTCAAGCAACGAAAGGGAGAATCTCTGAAGAACTACCTCAGCCGCTTTAACATGGCCCTGTTGGAGGTCGACCACCTCAATCACGAGGTGGCCATATATGCTTTGACGGAAGGAGTGTCGAAGGAAGGAGACTTCTACTTAGCTTTGGAAGTCAATTACCCAAAGAGCCTCTCTGATATGATGGCCTTGGCGGATAAGTATGCCAGGGCGAAGGAGTCGTGGAGGACGGCCCGAGCCGAGCAATCGAAGAAGAAGGAGGTGAAAGGTTTGGAAAAACATCGATCCTTCCACCGTGTAAGCCCACCTTATCGCCAAAGAGCCCCTCAAGTACCGCCTCGAGATCGAACCTGAAGCTCGGCTCGAAGGTTCAACCGATATACTTCCCTTACCACGCCAAGGACGCAAATCTTGATGGAAATCGAGCACCAAATTTTCCGACGTCCTCCTCTCAGGGCATTGTGGCTCGAGGGATGTAACCAAATACTATCGCTTCCACTGAGATCATGGGCATAAAATCGAGGAATGCTGGTAGCTCCGGAATGAGATTGAGCAACTCATCTGATGGGATATGTTAGATCGAATCAGAAGGGCTCCCGAGCTGAATAATGGAGGAGATCGCTAACCTGAACCTCGCCAACTCCCTCCACCAAATCCTCCGGTCATCGGCAATGTCAATATGATTGTGACGGTTGGCTCTTCGTCATCCTGGCTGAACGAGGAGGAAAACCCACCAAAGAAGACCTGAGTTGACGAGCTTTCTTTTTTTGATGAGGATCTTCGAGAGGTACAGTACCCCCATGATGATCGATGCCTTAGTTGTATCTCTAAATATGAACGGCTATGATGTACACTGCATTTTGATTGATAGTGGAAGCTCTGTTAATGTTTTGTATTTCGATGCCTTTGTGAGATTGAAATTGCGGATGGAAAGCCTCTGGGCCATAAAATCCACTCTAGTGAGTTTTACGGGTGATGCCATAGTTCCCAAGGGAGTTATCACTTTAACATTTCGAGCAGGTAACATTCTGAAAATCTTGTAATTTATTAAAAATATTAATGATATTTTCATTTAAAATGAAAGTCGAAAGGTTTCAATGAAGTGTGGGCGTGTTGGCCATTTGATAAATGTAAAAAAAAGAAATTTTGGAGTAAATGATTATATTTTGAGTGCTAATGAGTTTGATTTAAGAAATTGAGAGATTTAAGTTTTAATAGGCTTAAATCACAAGAAAAACTAAGTTTTGTTTGAGTTTTATCCTTAAATGATGTTTTTAGTAATTAGAGTTGACTCTAATTGGAGTGGAGTCGACTCTAGCACGGTTTTAAACTTCTGACATGCTTTAGAGTCGACACATGCAAAGAGGGAGTCGATTCAATTTGAAAAATAGAATGTTAGCATTTTGCTACGTATTAGAGCTGACTCTAATTTTAGAAGCCGACTCTAATTTGCGGGAGCCGACTCTAAATTTGTTGGAGCCAACTCTAAGACGACAGATTTTCTGGATTAAATCTTGAAAATTTTATATTTATTCCATTTTAAGTTCGATTTGAGTGCCGTTTAAACTGTTGGATTTCTAAAATCAAGCTCTTCAAGTTGATGAGGTCTTTTCTTATAAATGTTATATAAAAGTATTTATTTAAATAAAAAATAATAATTTGGGCTATAAATTGATTATAAAATTGCTATATCAGGAGAAAATTTGGAAAAGGTTATGATGTCAATTGCTAATTGTGCTAAGGGCAATTTGGAAAAGAAAATCTAAGGGCAAAATATCATGGTTATAAGTGAGCCACGTGTTTTTCAAAAAGCATGCGTTAAGAGTATTTGAGGGAAAAATAGAAAATTGGCATGCCTTAGCCCCTAAGTTACCCATGACTTGGTCCCCAAGTCATTTGAGAAAAAGGAAAATGTGGGTTCAGCCAGAGAAAAGAAAGAAAGAAAGAAAGAGAGAAAGAAGAGAAGAAAAGAGAGGAAGAAGAAGAAAAGGAGAAAGAAAGAGGAAAGGAAAGAAAAGCTTGGGGTTTGTCTTGGCTTTAGGTAAGCTATAGCTTCTCTAGATCTTGCATGACTTTAAATTTTCTTAGACTCTTATATTTTGAGGTAATAATGGAAGTAATCTTGAGTAGAAAAAGGGTGGAAGAAAATAATGAGATATTAGAGGTTAGATCATATATGCATGCATGGTTTCATGGAAAAACCTCATGTGGAGGTAATCCTAATAGCTATCGTATCTGTATATTGACATAGGTCAAGAGGGTTATTTCAGAGAGCTGGAATACCGGAGTTGAGTACCAGTTAAGGAGTAATCTGCTAAGGTGAGTGGGTTTCTCATCTAGCAATGAGAAGTTAATTTGAGCTAGTATAATGAGATTAATACCTAGTTGTGGTATGTTATGTTTAGTAGAGTATTGTGTATATTTTAAATTTGAGAAATGAGAACCTAGTACATGATATTTTGATACATGAGTTTTGAGCATGAGTTTTAAGCATAAAGAAATAAGCATGAGTTTTGAGCATGAGTTTTAAGCATAAAGAAATAAGCATGAGTTTTGAGCATGAGTTTTAAGCATAAAGACATAAGCATGAGTTTCGATGAGGGGATGGTTGATGCATACATGGTATATTTGTATGATAAAGCTTTACAAATGATATATTTTGATGTATGTATCATACTGAGTATCAGGCAGCTATAGAGCTGATTATCCTTTAGACTGTGCTGTAGCATGAACATTGCACACTACTATTGAGCCGGCACCTCCTTGCGATTCAAACGTACGATGAATCCTAAAATCAGGGGTGAGTGCATGCTTGACCAGCCAGTAGGGCAGGTTGTAAGCAGCCCGTGGGGGCATGAATCATAGCTCAGTGGAGCTGTTACTATATATATAGTCCGTGGGGTAGAGAGAAAACCCGAGGTTCCAGGGTTAAGGAACAAAGCATTTTGTCGGGTGAACCGCATAGATAAGGGATGCTATTTGTGTGGGGATCCTGTTGCTAGTCACGCATCCAATGAGAGTACATCTACAGGAGGGCGACTGTAGGATGGTACCTCAGAGGCATTACACATATAGCCCAGTAGCATGAGATTTAAAAGTATATGTTATGATTTAAAAAGGGCCAATGAGCCAAGTAATTATCCCAAAAGGGAAAGTTTACATGAGATGCCAGTGGGCATGCAGATCGCAGTGGGAATCTGAGAATTTTATAAAGAAAGTCTGGGCTGTAGATAAAGAATACATATCTTCATATTGTAATGCATAGATTTTTATCTTAATGAGTTATTGTAGAGTATTTCAGTACTGGTATATTATTTGAAGAATAAGCTACATTTTACTTTATCTGATATCATGTTAAAAATATACTTTGAGTTATACAAGCTATATAGTATCAGCATACGGTTAAAAATGTGAGGTTATGGTTCTCTATTTCTCCATAGTCAGATGGTTATCCAGTCACTGGGACTTAGGTCTCACCCCTCTATGATTGAAATTTACTTTCAGATCAGTGAGTATTTTTGTCAGGATCACAGGATAAGCAGGACCGGACCCTTAGCTGGTGAAGCTTGCTTGGATGCAAGGGTGTATAGAGGATAGCCATGTATATTGAGATAGGGTGGGATGATATTTGTATATTGCATATGTGTATGTGTACAATAAGATATAATGATGTATCAGACCTTTTTGGATATAAATATGAGACTTATGTTTTGGAGAAAATTATGAGCATGATGTATGTACTTATGATTTTGATATCGATTATGAATGTGATCTTGTAAATTGTCTGAGGAATGTCATGAAAATAATATTATCTGAGTAGGTTGATGTTTAGTATTGATTTAAGTGATGTGCATATATATGAGAGATGACAATAAAAAGTTTTTAACAGATGTGTTTTTGAGTGTCTGCCACTTATGATAATTAGTTGGGGTTCTCTAGCTCTTTATGAAGTGCTACATAAAGACTAGCAAAACTCTATCCGATTACCACAGGTGTGCAAGTGTACTGTCGGTGGCTCCAGAGAGAAGGGGAGCTGACAGGCACTTAGCCCAGTGTAGCCACTACACTCATGGATTTTCTCGTGACCAAGCTTCGGTCTCTTACAATGTCATCCTCGGCAGGCTAGGGTAAATATCCCTTAAGGCTATCATTTTTATTCCTCATCTCGCCATAAAGTTTCTCACCGAATGGGGGGTGGGGGTTGTCCGAGGAAGTCAAATTGTGACTCGGCACTGCTTTATTGCTGACCTTCAGTCCAAAAGGCCCAAAGTAGATGGGCTAGATGCTTGGGAGGACTTTGCCGAGCAGCGAGGGAAGCCAGCCGAGGAATTAGAAGATGTGCCACTCGATGAAGCTCGGCTCAACCGAACCGTAAGGGTTGGATCACAATTGAAGGGAAAGCCTCGGCAAGATTTGGTCGAGTTCCTTCGTGGGAATGCTGATGTTTTCGCCTGGTCCGCTTCGGACATGCCTGAAATCAACCAGGATGTCCTGGTCCACTGCCTCAACATGGACGAGGCATTTCGGCCAATCAAGCAGAAGAAAAAAAGCTTTGCTCCTGAATGTCAAAAGGCTATTGAGAAAGAAGTAGACAAGCTCATTAAAGCCAATTTCATCTGGAAAGTGAACTATCCTGACTGGCTAGCAAATGTTGTTATGGTAAAGAAATCAAACGGCAAATGGAGGATCTGCATCGACTTCACTGATCTCAACAAGGCCTACCCGAAAGATAGCTTCCCTCTCCCCCGGATTGATCAACTTATGGATTCAACCTTGGGCCACCAGATGCTAACTTTTATGAACGCTTATTTAGGCTACAACCAAATTCGAATGGCACCGAGATGAAGAAAAGACTTCCTTCATCACCGACTGAGGTATTTATTGCTATCGGGTTATGCCTTTCGGTTTGAAAAATGTAGGCACAACCTACCAAAGGCTGGTCAATAAAGTTTTCAAAGAGTAAATCGGTCAGAACATGGAGGTGTACATTGATGACATGCTAGTAAAAAGCAGAGAGGCATCCCAGCATATTAAAGATCTCACATAAAGTTTCACAACACTTCGGAAGTATCAGATGAAGCTTAACCCAACCAAATGTGCCTTCGGAGTTAATTCTGGAAAGTTCTTGGGTTTCATGGTCTCTTAACAAGGTATTAAGGCAAATCCATAGAAAATCCAGGCCCTGCAGCAGATGACGCCTCCAGGATCGATCAAGGAGGTGTAGCATCTTACTGGGAGGATAGCAGCCCTCAATTGTTTTGTTGCTCGGTCGGCTGAGAGGTGTTTGCCCTTTTTCAAAGTACTTCGATTGGCTAAGAACTTCCAATGGACTTCAGACTGTTAGAGGTCTTTCGAAAGATCTTAAAAAATACTTAGCATGCCACCTCTCCTCAATATTTTGAGGATGGGAGAGATGTTGTATTTGTACCTGGCGGTCTCTGAGGGTGCTGTCGGTTCTGTATTGATCAAAGAGGAAAACAAATTTAGAAGCTGATCTATTATGTTAGTAAATTACTCCGGGATGCAGAGACAAGGTATACTCGATTCGAGAAGATGGTGTTGGCTCTAATAACATCAGTCTGAAAGTTACGGCCATATTTCTAAGCACACACTGTGATGGTCTTAACCGACCAGCTTATCAAATCAATTATCCATCGTCCAAAGACATCGGGAAGAATGACCAAATAGGCTATTTAATTGAGTGAGCATGATGTCCAATATCAGTCTCGTCGGCCATCAAGGCACAGGTCCTGATGGATTTTCTTCTTGAATGCACCATACCTGAAGATGGTTCCACTTCGGATACCCCCGAGCAACCAAGGCCCAGTGCCCTGTGGCTGCTCCATGCCGATGGATCCTCCAGTGCAAGAGGTTCTGGTGCTGGCTTGATCCTCACTAGCCCAGAGGGGACAACCTTCGAGTATGATATCTGTTTCTCATTCCCAGCTTCCAACAATGAAGCTGAGTATGAAGCCCTGCTCGCTGGATTTCGCATCACCCGCGAACTCAAGGTTGAAAAGTTGAATGCCTACACCGACTCTCAATTGGTGGCTGGCCAGGTGCAAGGAGAATTTGAAGCTAGGGAGCCGAACATGATTCGGTATCTTCAAAAGGTGCACGATTTATCCGCCTGCTTTGCTAAATTTAAAGTTATTCAAATATCAAGAACTAAAAATGTGCGTGTCGACCTTTTATCCCGCTTGACGACTGCGGACTCGATGGACCTTGAGCGAAAGTTCCACTTGGAAATTTTGGAGAAGTCCAGCATTTTTGACGCTGATTAAATAATGCAGATCAAAGCTGAACCATCCTGGTTAGACCCTATATTAAAGTATCTCAAAGAAGGGCTGCTTCCCGCTGATAGAAAGGAAGCAAGGAAACTGAAGATGCAATCATCTCACTATGTCCTGCTTGATGATCGGCTATATAAACGATCCTTCTCTATGCCATTACTTAAATGCCTTCGCCCATCAGAGGCTGATTATACTCTTCAAGAAGTCTATGAAGGCATCTGTGGTAATCATCTTGGTGGTCGAGCTCTGTGCCATAAAGTGCTATGCAGGGGTATTATTTGCCCACCATGCAAAGAGATGCTAATGATCTTGTCCAAGCCTGTGATTCATGCCAACGACATTCAAATGTACAAAGGCTCCCTTCTGCCCACCTAACACCTGTGTCATCTTCTTGGCCCTTTGCCAAGTGGGGAATGGACATTCTCGGTCCTTTTCCCTCGCCACAGGACAAGAAAGTTCTTGTTTGTAGTAATCAACTATTTCACCAAGTGGGTCAAGGCCGAGGCGTCGCTCAAATAACCAAGACTCGGGCTAGGGACTTCGTATTGAGGTCTATCATTTGTCGGTTCGGCCTTCCTCACACCATCATCACCGACAATGAAAGACAGTTCGACAATCCTAAATTTCGGGAGTTCTGCGAGGACTATGACATCTCTCACCGTCTCACTTTGGTTGGACATCCTCAAGCCAATAGAGAGGCCGAGGTAACCAACCGAACCCTTCTGTAAGGAATTAAGGCCCGACTCAACAGAGTATGAGGTAGATGAGCGAAGGAGCTTCATCATGTGCTTTGGGCTTATCGAACCACTGAGAGAATCCCCATGGGCCAGACTCTATTCAAAATGGCTTTTGGCACGAAAATCATCATCCCTATGAAGGTCGGACTCCCCTCCCCTTGGGTGGAGAGTTATTGGAGGAATCTAATGACGAGCAACTCCGAACCAATCTTGATATGATAGAAGAAGTCAGGGAGAAGGTCCGAATCCAAATGGCAGCTTATCAACAGAGGGTAGCCTGTTACCGCTCCACCAGAGTCAAAGGAAAATCCTTTCTTCCTGGCGATTAAGTACTTCGGAAGGCATCTGTTTCAAAACCGTTGGAACAAGAAAAACTATCTCCAAATTGGGAGGGCCCCTATCAAGTCGCGGAGGTAATCAGGCCCGGCACTTACAAACTCCAGGATCTGGATGAAAAATCTATTCCTATGATATGGAGCTCGAACAATCTCCGTATATCATTAGTAGAGTATGCCTCCGCTAAACTTATTCTGTTTATAGCAACAAAATTTTTGTTTCAAAAACCTGCAATATTCATGTTTCAATTGCTTTTTCCAAAAACTATAATGAAAAGCAGGTTTTGCCCAATAATCTCTCAAGCCTTGGCATGACCGAGTGACTCTCAAGCCTTGATAGGGCCGAGTGATCTCTCTGTACCTTGGCAGCGCCAAGTAAAATATAATCTCTCAAGCTCTCTCAAGCCTCGGCATGACCGAGTGACTCTCAAGCCTCGACAGGGCTGAGTGATCTCTCCGTGCCTTGGCAACGCCAAGTAAAATATAATCTCTCAAGCCTCAGCATGACCAAGTGACTCTTAAGCCTCAGAAGGGCCGATTGATCTCTCCGTACCTTGGCAGCGCCAAGTAAAATATAATCTCTCAAGCCTCAGCATGACCAAGTGACTCTCAAGCCTCGGCATGGCCGAGTGATCTCTCTATACCTTGGCAGTGCCAAGTAAAATATAATCTCTCAAGCCTCGGCATGACCGAGTGACTCTTAAGCCTTAGCAGGGCCGAGTGATCTCTCCATACCTTGGCAGCACCAAGTAAAATATAATCTCTTAAGCCTCGACATTATCGAGTGACTCTCAAGCCTCGGTGGGGCCGAGTGATCTCTTCGTACCTTGGCAGCACCAAGTAAAATATAATCTCTCAAGCCTCGATGGGGCCGAGTGATCTCTCCATAAACTTAAACCTAATTGAATCTTATTTACTTATACTTAACCCAATTGAGATAATTCAATCAATCAAATTGATTAATTAAATCATGTATGATTCCCAATCATTGATCAGTAAATAGATCATCCTAGGAAACTTCTATGCGTGTGACTCTCTAGGTTCGAACCTAAGCCAGTAGCATAGAATAACTTTCTATACTAATCAATGTGCCCATCTAGCAATGGAACCCAACGTCTGGATAAGTCGAAGAGTTTTTGAACAAACTCAAAGAACCCTAAGAAATAGTTACCATATAATTCATCCTTTTGACCACAAATGCTAAGGATGGCTTAAGAGCCTGTCAACTCTAAACAGCAAATCTATAAAGTGATTTCAACTTTAGTGATCATGTGACTTTCATATGAAGTGCCTTGGCCAAGGTCTTGCTAAATTGAAACATAAGCATTTCTCCTTTTAACAGGATAGGTCAAATTCTATCTTGATCCATAACTGACTACCATAAGTACTTGACTGCACCCAGTAACCTTTCGTAGCTTGATTAAAAATCCAGGTGGTCCGGCACCTAAGTACAATGAGTTGCTTGCAAGTCACTGATTGTGATCTTCAAGTCTAAAGGATACTTATACCCATATCTTCTCGGATTAACTCTTGACAGCAGAGTATCCAAAAATGAGTCACGTTCGGTGAAATGTACTCCTATACTTTCACCTATATGTCATACAGTGTCTCTACACTCCTTGGTTAAGAGGACAACCAACAAATATGATATACAACGTCCTATAATTGATAGTACTATGGCCCTATCATAGTATATCATTTGGTCGCGAACTCTTTTAAGGACCTTCAAAGATAAATCCTCCTTTATCGTGAAAGAAGATCCTGAGGGCTTCATTACTATTAGGAGTTTTAAGAAGATGTTCTTGTAATGAATAAACTGCCAAATAACTTTTATTAATATATCAATTTATATGTAATTTACATTAGCACAATCATCAAATGATTGGCTTTAGGATACAATTCCCAACACTGAGAACAACCATTAATAAAGGGGAGACTTCAGAATTCGAAACGCCACAATCACACTGCGCTCGGAGCCATGTGGCGCACCATGAAAAAAAGTGGGCGCATCCCAAGAAGCGTTGGGCATGCCCTTCAGGCTATAACGAAAAACAAAAGATTTCCTTTCGATCTCAAATCAAGAGTCTTAAATGCCAAGAACTACCTGCAAATCTTCTGGATACGAATAGATCTAAAAAATCCCCTACAAAAAATGATGCTATCCAATGGCAATCGGATGCTTGGCGAATACACAAAGCGAACTCGCATTGGAAAGGACCAAGTATTAATAGCAAAATAAATGCCCTAAGAGAAAACAAGACTGTCCTTGGTAAGCTTCAGGCTATTTCATTTGCTTCGGCAAGAAGCAGACTAAACTTTTGCTTCGGTTAAACCAAGCTATCCACCTTGCTTCGGCCACCAAGTGGTCCCTCTGTTTCAGCCATTCCGAGCCATCCATTTTTGCTATGATCGGAGCCGAAATAATATTTTTTAGCAAGGACGAATAGTTCTATACTTCGATGAATCTAATCGAATCGGCCTTAGTAAAGTTAGACGATTCGTTCGGTCTTGGCAGAACCGTTAAAAGTTATTTCTTCCTAAAATATGGGCTCACCCGTAGCAAGCTAAGCACAAGGAAGCCATGGATAAGCTAAGAAATCGTCTAAAGAGTGGTGCTGAAACAACAAAACACATGAAGAAAAATAAAAAAATTCATTCATTAAATAAATTTTAGCCAAGTTACGAGTAGAAGAAATGAAAATACAAAAACAACCCTCAGGAATCAGGGTTCATGTTCAGCTTCAGGGGCAACCTCGGCGACGTTCGAAAGAGATTAACTTGGTTCACCCACTTCGAATGTAGCCGAGTGAGGAGCCTCGGGTTCTTCTACATCAGGCTGATGACTTTCTTCAAGACCCATGGCTCCGTCAGCACCCAGAATGGTTTCAAGATCGATGTCTAAAATTTTCTCGTATTCAACCTCTATAGATAGTTCGGTCCTCGGAGTACGAGTGTCGTAATACTCGGCTTCTAGAAAGGAAAGGTCCAACTTCGGATATTCCCGAGAGATCTTTGCTCATGTCTCCTCTTCACCATACCAGAATGCATCAGCGCAGGTCGCCTTATGCTCATCAGGAAATTAGGTAGAATTTTTTGTATTCTTCCATAGCCAGAGCTCGTCTATTAGCCTCGGCTATTGATGCGTGTCGTAGCGCAACGATAAAAACACCTTAATTTCACTATTAGAATAGCGAGAGTAAGGGATCAATTCCACAGGAACTTTAGCGATTATCTTGAAATAATTTTATAAATTTAACTAAATAGATAACTAAGTAGATAATTAGTAGTGCAAAATAATAAAATATGGTTTATCTTATTAAAGCACGGCTCGTACCCATAGATCACGGCCCGTCCCTTTTAAGAATAAATCAGTCTAAATTATTTTCACTTAAATAGAATTTAATAACAATTTAACATGAATAAAGTTTTATTTCAATAACATCCAAGAGTGCATATTAAAATCTAAAATAAAAGAGTTTTAATTTCTAATAGCAATAAGAGAGCAACAAATTCTTCATAAATCAAATCAAAGACCAAATGAAACGGACTGAAGACAGGCTGAACCGAGTTGAAGACATGAACCGAGCTACGAACAGAGCATCCATGAAATCCACAGACTCCTTTCTGGATTCACGGACGGCCGCCTGTAGAGATTCCACGAACGTATGCTCCAAGCCATGAACAGAGGACTCAAGGACTTCTCCCACGAATAGAACTCTCAGGAAAGGAAAAAGAAACGGAACGGCTCCTAGGCACGGACGGAACATAGCTCTCCCTCAAATTCTTTCGGATGCAGCGCACTGGACGGATGGCTCCTCTCGAATGACGCTTTTCTGCTGCTATTTGTAGAGGCCCGGATGCGGCGAAGACGCGGCGTTGCCAAAACAGAGGACGCGGAAGCAACCAAAATAACGAAGAAAATCTGGATAAATCATCAATAAAATTCAAATTCCTTCTAGAGGAATTTAATTCATTCAATTTGATAACTTCCAATCTAATCTATTTCTTAATTGGTGGAGGAAAAGATTAGATTGGAATCAGAGAAGAATCGTGCGGAAACAGGGAATTGGGCTAAGAAAACGATGAAGTCGGCAACATGTTTGTCGTTTTTGCTTTGAAATCCATGTTAAATCCTTATAAAATCAATTCCGAACTCATCTTAAATCCGATTTGAGTGCCGTTTGTGTTGTTAAATCCCTAAAATCGAGATCTTTAAATTGATAAGGTTTTATTTAAAATATTATATAAAATATTAAAATATTAAATAATAGGTACGTTAAATTATTAATTAATAGGTTTAGCGATAATTATTTATGCGTTTATCACTCCCCTTAACTTGAATCTTACTCATCCTCGAGCAAATAAGAAATTTAGAAATATATACCAAGCTAGTCCAAGAATTGATAGTTATCTTATAGTTTTCTTTTTAAAAAAAAATTTCTGGTTAGATCATAAGGGAGGTACTTCATTGGATTATTAAGTTTACCCAATTAGTAATAAAGTGTAGTCCATAAGAATTTATAGAAGTCTTCCTTCACCAACTTTTCACTTCTCTAATTAAGTCTTCTAACTTAATTTGGGTTGGGTGTAATATCTTTTGTAATTTGGTTATTTATTTATTTATTTATTTATATGTAAAGTCAGTGCAATGTCCTAACCCTTTGCTTTCTAATTAACCCTTGTAGCGAGCTTTAGGCCAATGGCTCCCAAACCAATTGGTTTTAGGGCATTAGGTGTAAAACACCCCTCAGACTTACTGACTCGAGTTAAAAAAGCTTTAGGTAGGATTGACTCTATTTAGGTTCTTTTACATTCCCACCTTTTTACGTGAACAACATCACTTTCTTAGGTGACGGGGTCCGGTTACTGAGTGAAAGATGTTAAGAACCTAATTTATTAACTTTAAGAGAGATTTTTTTTCTTTTTTCTTTCTTTTTTTTTTTTTTTTAACATGACATTTTCACCCATACCCTTATTAAGTAGATTATACTATTAAGATCAGTGGTCAGGAGGCTCTGAAATTGCTCTAAAAATTTTTTGGACTAAACCCTACCTTTTATTAGGTTTTCTTAATAATTTATTCCTTAGTATTTTAAAAATAATCTAACCATTAATCATTAATAGACTGCTTGATTAACTTCAAATCGAGACAGAATTTGGTAACACATTTGATTATAGTTTTACTCGAGGATTTATTCTTTTTCCTCCCCCCCCAACTTAATTTCCATTGTCCCTAATGGAAGAAAAATTAATTAATTGCAAGGAAAGATACTACTTGGTAGAGTATTTGAAGGTTGGAAGTTTCATTGTTGCCATCTTCTTTCAATATGCTTATGTTGCTCTTCTCTGGTCATACTAAAAGAACACACTAAAAGAACAGAAAGTTAAAAATAACTAATAAACTGGGTTGCCTCCCAAGAGTGCTAAGTTTAAAGTCTTCAGCCAGACTGTGCTGCTCATTATGATAATGTTGGGTTCACAAGATCAATTGATGCAATAATTTCTCTATCATTAATTTCTTCTATATATGGTTTCAAACGTTGGCCATTTACTTTGAATGTATTTCCTTGCTTGGGGTCTTTAAGCTCTATAGCTCCATGGGGAAATACTTGAGTTACTATAAAAGGTCCATTCCATCATGAACGAAGTTTTCCAGGGAAAAGGTGTAATCTTGAATTGTAAAGCCATACTTTTTGATTTGGTTCAAAAAAATTTCTACTAATAAATTTGTCATGATATGCTTTGGTTCGTTCTTTATAAATTTTTGAGCTTTCATTTGCATCATTTCGTAGCTCTTCTAACTCATTCAATTGGAGTTTTCTATTGACACTTGCATTTTTCATATCATAATTAAATTGCTTGATAGCCCAAAATGCATGATGTTCTAATTCTATAGGTAAATGACAGGCTTTTCCAAATACGAGCCTGTAAGGAGACATTCCTATGGGAGTTTTAAATGCAGTACGATAAGCCCATAATGCATCATCGAAACGTTTGGACCAATCTTTCCTATCAGGTCTCACTGTTTTCTCAAGGATATGTTTAATTTCTCTATTTGATATTTCAACTTGGCCACTAGTTTGGGGATGATAAGGTGTAGCTACCTTATGAGTAATTCCATATTTGTTCATTAATGCTTCAAAGTGTCTATTCGTGAAATGTGTACCCCCATCACTAATTATAGCCCTTAGGCATCCAAAACGACTAAGGATATTATGCTGAATAAACTTGATTACAACTTTATGGTCATTGGTTCGAGTTGCCTTGGCTTCAATCCCTTTTGACACATAATCAACTGCCACTAGAATGTATTCAAATCCAGAAGAGGAAGGAAATGGGCCCATAAAATCAATACCCTATACATCAAAAATTTCTATAACCAAGATAGGGTTTAGGGGCATCATGTTTTTTCGAGATATATTTCCTGTTTGTTGACATTGGAGATAATTACGGCTAAATTCATGTGCATCTTTATAAAGAGTGGCCAATAAAACCCACTTTGCAGTACCTTTGCTGCAGTTTTTTTCCCACTAAAATGTCCTCCACAGGCAAGAGAATGACAGAAGTTAAGTATACTTTTGCATTCACTCTCGGGAACATATCGCCTAATCACCTGATCTGAACAGTACTTAAATAATTCAGGGTCTTCCCAAAAGTAATATTTGATTTGTGAGAAAAATCTATCTTTTTCTTGTTTTGTCCAGTGGGAAGGTACTTTTCTTGTTGCCAAATAATTCACAATGTGGGCAAACCAGGGAAGACTGCTATGGGAAATTGAAAACAATTGCTCATCAGGGAACTTATCTCTGATTATTTCTTTATTGTATTCCACTGAGATCCTAGAGATATGATCTGCTACCATATTTTCAGAACCCTTCTTATCTAAGATTTCTAGATCAAATTCTTGTAGTAGAAGGATCCATCTAATCAGTCTGGGTTTTGTATCCTTTTTTGATATAAGATGCCTCAATGCTGCATGATCTGAATAAACTAAAACCTTAGACCCTAACAGATATGATCTAAACTTTTCTAGGGCAAACACAACTGCTAGTAATTCTTTTTCAGTGGTAGTATAGTTCATTTGTGCATCTGAAAGAGTTTTGCTAGCATAATAATTACATGGGGTTCTCGATTGAGTTTCTATCCTAGAACTGCCCCTACAGCATAATCAGAAGCATCACACATGATTTCAAAAGGTATGGTCCAATCTGAGGGCTTGATAATTGGTGCAGTGGTCAAAGCGGTTCGAAGGATGTTATAGGCTGTTAGACAATCTTTATCAAAATTAAAAGAACTATCCTTGGTCAACAAATTACACAATGGTCAAGAAATTTTACTGAAATCTTTGATGAAACTCTATAAAAACCAGCATGACCAAGGAAAGATCGTACTTGTTTAACTGAGGTTGGGGGTGGTAGATTTTAGATCAATTCAACCTTGGCTTTATCAACCTCAATACCTCGCTCTGAAACAATGTGTCCGAGCACAATTCCCTCACGAACCATAAAATGGCTCTTCTCCCAACTTAGGATTAAATTCATTTCTATACATCGTTTTAGTACTTTAGTCAAGTTTCGAGACAGCTATCAAATGATGCACCAAAGACTGAAAAATCATCCATAAATACTTTCAAAAATTTGACCAATCATATCAGAAAATATGGCCAACATACATCGTTGAAACGTGGCTAGTGCATTACAAAAACCAAATGGCATATGTCTAAAGGCAAATGTTCCAAAGGGACAGGTGAAGGTGGTCTTTTCTTGATCTGCAGGAAATACTGGGACTTGATTGTATCCTGAATATCCATCTAAGAAACAAAAGAAACTTTGTCCCGCTAGCCGTTCTAGAATTTGATCGATAAAAGGCAAAGGAAAGTGGTCTTTCCTAGTCACGGCATTTGTTGAGAAATTATTGAAACATAATTGCCCCAACTTTATTGATTTTGATGATTTCCAAAAGCCATGAGTACCTTAAAGAATACAATGTGTTTATTTATCAAAAACCTTGAGCTTATTCAAATTGAAAGGAATGAACTATCAATGGTTATATTAAATGAGTTTTGAATCTATTAGAAAAAGGAGTTTCAAGCTCTATGCTTAAAAGATTTCAAAAAGGAATTTTTACACATTATAATTCAATCGATGAATTCTTGGAAACATGTCTTGAATCCATGATAAATGTCATATTTAATGTATTCAAGTCAAATTTATATTTTAAATTTAATTGGGACAAGTTTTAAAGTCAATCAGAACATTTTTCTGATTTTTGTATCGCTCCCGAGCCGACTCAAGGGTTTCCGAGTCGACTCCCCAAATGTCTGATTTTCTCGAGTCGACCCTTGGTTTTCAAGAGTCGACCCCTGACTCCTTGCGAGCCGACTCCTGTCTGTGCGAGCCGACTCCGCTCAAACAACAGAACCCATGTTTTTTGAGCACTTCTCGAGTCGACTCCCCATTTTCCTCGAGTCGACTCCCGACTTTCAGGAGCCGACACTTTGTTTTCGCGAGTCGACCCTTCAATGCTTAAAATGTTTCTATTTTTGGTAATCGACTCGAGCCGACTCCCACAAAGCTCG
This sequence comes from Calamus simplicifolius, assembly GCA_900491605.1. NCBI lineage: Eukaryota > Viridiplantae > Streptophyta > Magnoliopsida > Arecales > Arecaceae > Calamus > Calamus simplicifolius. The sequence goes on from UESW01004022.1 coordinate 1,335,172, forward strand.
AGTCGACTCCGCGAAATCTGGGCGCGATTTTTAACGATGACACATCAGCCCCAACGGTAAGATTTTTGAATAACGGCTATTTTTCCTTGTCTCTAACGGATATATTTTTGCAGATTCTATAAATAGAGGAGCTCTTTTCAAATCAAAACAAAGAGAAAATCAAAAAGAGAAAAGAATATCTTTGAAAAGAGGGAAAAACAGAGCATATTGGAAAAATCATCTAGCTCAAAGGAGAGTGATTCAAAAGGAGTGAAATCCAAGAGGAAGTTTCGTCTGCTCCTTCTCATCAATCCACAAGAGTCAAAAGAAAATCCACAAGCATTTCAAAGGTCAAATCGGAGGATTTTCAAAAGAGAAAAAGCTTCATCTCAACTCCAAAGTCTTCAACGGTCAAGAATCTTGCTGAGGCGTGATTCAACACTTCAAGAGGAGTTAAAGAGAAGAAGGAAGAAAGCCCAAGCCACTACCATCTGCAATACATCAGGCTTTTCTAACCTTTATTTTGTACTTCATTTGTATATTTGCTCAAGGGGAGCATTTCATTGTTCAAACACTTATTCTATTGTTTGCTGATTCAATCAGTGGATTGAATCAGTGGAGGTTGGTATACCTCGTTACAAGCCGGAGTGCTTGTGTTGGGTTAGTTGTGAGCCCGTGAAAAACAACGTGTAGGGTTTTGTGCTGGTAAGCCCGAGTTAAAACCAGCTGGGTTCGTTGTGCACCCGGTAAAACAACAAGTTTGAGTTGTGAGCTTGGAAAACAACTCGGCTGTAATCTAGAGAGATTATAGTGTGGACCCAAGTGAATCTTGGGAGTGGACGTAGGTGTTGGTTGCACCGAACCACTATAAAATTATCTTGTGTTTGCCGTGCCATATTTTCTCTTTCTCTATCTCTCTTTATTTGCTTGTGCATTGCTTATTAGTTAGCCTCTCACTTGCACATCTTGCTAACTAATCAATTAAAGTTAAAAAGTCTTAAATTTTTAAGAACCCAATTCACCCCCCCCTCTTGGGTTGCCATCTGGGCCAACAATTGGTATCAGAGCAAGTGCTCATTTAGAATTTGATCTCACGATCAAGGGCTAAAGATCCATATGGCAACACAAATTGGTTCAAGTTTTGCTGAAGGTCATTCTACGAATCGACCTCCTTTATTTAATGGAACCAACTATTCATATTGGAAAGCTAGAATGAGAATATTCATTCAAGCTTCGGACTATGAATTGTGGGGAGTAATAATAAATGGACCTAGTACACCCACACACCTTATTGATGGCACTATTGTTCCTAAACCCGAAAGGGATTGGAATGATAATGATAGGAGAATGGCACAACTAAATGCTAAGGCCATTAATATTTTATATTGTTCCTTAGACTCAAATGAATTCAACCGAATCTCAACTTGTAATTCCGCAAAAGAAATTTGGGATAGGTTGGAAATAACTCATGAAGGAACAAACCAAGTAAAAGAATCAAAGATAAATATTTTGGTTCATAAATATGAATTATTTACTATGGAACAAACTGAAACCATCACATGCATGTTCACTAGATTCACTGATATTGTGAATGGTTTAAAAAGTCTTGGTAGAATTTATTCTAATGCTGATCTTGTGCGCAAAATTCTTAGGTCACTACCAAGATCGTGGGAAGCAAAGTCACTGCTATCCAAGAAGCAAAGGACCTCAATGCATTACCTTTAGAGGAGCTTCTAGGATCCTTAATGACCCACGAGTTAACAATGAAGCAGCATGTTGAGGAGGAAACAAAAAGAAGAAAACCTTGCCCTCAAGACTGCAGAAATGGAAGAGAGCAGCAGTGAAAGTAATGATGAAGATGATGAGGAAACTGCTCTCTTGGCCAAAAAATTCAGAAAGTTTATGAGAAAAAGGCCCTTCCATAAAAAGAAATTTGGAGCAAGATTTGAAGGAGAAAAGGATAAGAAAAAGGACAAGGAGAAAGAAAAAGAAAAAGAGCCCTTAGTATGTTATGAGTGCAAAAAGCCAGGGCACTTTAAGTATGATTGTCCTTTGCTGAAAAAGGCCTACAAGAAAAAGAAGAAAGCATACATGGCAACATGGTCTGATGAATCTTCCTCGTCGGAAGAAGATGAACAAAAGAAGTTGCCAATATCTGCTTCATGGCCAACGACGACGACAACGACAATGAGGTAAGTTCTGAAAACTCAAATGATGACTTTACATTTGATGAAATGTTTGAGGCTTTCAATGAACTTATGATTGATTTTAAATCCTTAAAAAAAAGTATAAGTTTTTGAAAAATGACAATATTAGTTTAGCTAAAAGTAAAAATGAATTAGCTTTAGAAGTTAAGAACTTAACTAATGAAAAAGAAGAACTTAGCAAAGAAAGAGATAATCTTAATCAAGAAATAGATTTGTTAAAATCTGAAACTAAAAACTCAACAAAGATTTAAAAGATCAATTAGAAACTTTAGCTTTAGATAAAGAACAGCAAGTTAAAGAAAATGACTCTCTTAAGAAAGATGTTAAAAAATATAAAGACATTGTTGAGAAATTCACTTTAAGTTCAACTAAACTTAACATGATCTTAGATAGTCAAAAAGCTGTTTTTGACAAAGCAGGTTTAGGATATAACACATTAAGGAAACAAAATCTTAAAGAATATTTTTATAAAAGCCAACCAAAGTAATATAACTTGTTTCAAATGTAATGAAAAAGGTCATAAATCATTTGAATGCAAAACGTTAAATAATAACAACAAGTTAAATGTTAAAGCTAAGAAAATATGGGTTCCGAAAGGAACAATTTTTATTGCTGCTAACCATGAAGGACCCAAGAAAGCTTGGGTACCTAAGCATAAAGTTATATTGCAGGAATGTCTTGTAGCCAAAAGATCAAAGAAAAAGTGGTACCTTGATAGTGGCTGCTCAAGACATATGACGGGTGACAAAGATGAATTCATCACCCTAGAAGAAAAGAAAGGTGGAGTTGTGACGTTTGGCGATAACGGTAAAGGTCAAATTATGGGCCTTGGTAAAGTTCGCATAACTCCATCTACATTTATTGATAATGTACTTTATGTTGATGGTTTGAAGCATAATCTAATAAGTATAAGTCAATTATGTGATAAAAACTTTAATGTTTCATTTAAATCTTCTGTATGCACTGTAACTAATTCTATTGATGATAGCATTGTATTTACTGGTTATAGACATGGCAATGTTTACTTGGTTGATTAGAAAAATTATCTTTGAGTGATCATTGCTTAATTGCTGACAATGCTAACATAAATGAAATTAGTTGGTTGTGGCATCGTAGATTAGGTCATGCAAGCACACACCTTATTTCAAAACTAATTAAAATGGATTTAGTTAAAGGATTACCTAAACTAGATTTTGAAAATAATAAAATATGTGATGCATGTCAATTTGGAAAACAAACTAGAAGTTCTTTCAAATCTAAAAACATTGTTTCAACTTCTAGGGCTTTAGAGCTACTTCACATGGATCTTTTCGGACCAACTAGAACCACAAGTCTAGGAGGAAAGAAATATGGTCTAGTGATTGTAGATGATTATTCTAGATATACTTGGGTAATGTTTTTAGCTCACAAAGATGAGACTTTCTCGATATTCCTGAAATTCTTCAAGAAAGTCACAAATGAGAAAAACACTACTATAGTATCTCTAAGAAGTGATCATGGAACAGAATTTGAAAATCACTTATTTGAAAGTTTTTGTTCTGAAAATGGAATTAATCATAATTTTTCAGCCCCTAGGACTCCACAGCAAAATGGTGTAGTTGAAAGAAAAATAGGACTCTAGAAGACATGGCCCGTACCATGCTATGCGAAAGCAACTTACCAAAGTATTTTTGGGCGGAAGCAATTAACACAGCATGTTACATCTTAAATAGAGCTTTAATAAGACCAATATTAAAGAAAACACCTTATGAATTATGGAATGAAAGAAAACCAAATATAAAATACTTTCATGCATTTGGATGTAAATGTTTCATTCATAATAATGGTAAAAACAACTTAGGAAAATTTGATGCTAAATCTGATGAAGGAATTTTTCTAGGTTATTCAACAACTAGTAAGGCATATAGAATCTTTAACAAGAAAACCTTAGTAGTTGAAGAATCCATTCATGTAGTTTTTGATGAATCTTTAGCAACTGGATCTGAAAAGATTGATGATGAGGAAGATACAAACATAATTGAAAAAGATCTTGAAAAACTTAATATTGAAGTATCTTCTGATCATGAGCAAGAAGCTAAAGATGATGATTCACATAAGGACGATGATGTCAATATTGATCATAATGATATAGATCTTCCAAGAGACTGGAGATATGCTCATAGTCATCCCAAGGAATTGATTATAGGCGATCCATCTCAAGGAATAAGAACTAGATCATATATGAGAAATATTAGTAATCATCTTGCATTTGTATCACAAATTGAACCTAAAACTATAGAAGAAGCTGAAAAAGATAATAATTGGATGTTAGCAATGCAAGAAGAACTAAATCAATTTACAAGAAATAATGTTTGGACTTTAGTTGAAAGACCTAAAAATCATTCAGTAATAGGATCAAAATGGATTTTAGAAATAAACTAGATGAAAATGGCATTGTAATTAGAAACAAAGCTAGATTGGTTGCTAAAGGATATAATCAAGAGGAAGGTATTGATTTTGATGAAACCTTTGCACCTGTAGCTAGATTAGAAGCCATTAGGCTATTACTTGCATTTGCATGTCATATGAATTTAACTTATTTCAAATGGATGTAAAAAGCGCATTTTTAAATGGATTTATTAATGAAGAAGTTTATGTAGAACAACCACCAGGTTTTGAAGATCACGAGTTTTCAAATCACGTTTTTAAATTGCACAAAGCTTTATATGGTTTGAAACAAGCACCTAGAGCTTGGTATGATAGGTTAAGTAAATTCTTAATAGAAAATGATTTTACAAGAGGAAATGTTGATAAAACTTTGTTTTTGAAAAGAAAAAGTAAAGATTTACTTGTAGTACAAATATACGTAGATGACATTATTTTTGGTGCTACTAACGATTCTCTTTGTCAAGAATTTGCAAAGTTGATGCAGGGAGAATTCGAGATGAGCATGATGGGAGAACTCAACTTCTTCCTTGGACTCCAGATCAAACAAAGCAAAGAGGGAATCTTTATCAACCAAACCAAATACACAAGAGAACTACTCAAAAAGTTTGGTATGGAAACAATGAAACCCCTCGGAACTCCAATGAGTCCTTCATGCAAGCTGGACAAAGATGAAGAAGGTAAAAAGGTTGATCAAAAGTATTATCGAGGTATAATCGGATCCCTTCTTTATTTAACAGCAAGTAGACCAGATATTATGTTTTCAGTATGTTTATGTGCTAGATTTCAATCTGAACCTAAAGAATCACATTTAATAGCTGTTAAAAGAATTTTAAGATATCTAAATGGAACTAAAAATGTAGGTTTATGGTATTCTAGAGACTCCACATTAAACCTAATTGCATATTCAGATTCTGATTATGCTGGATGTAAATTAGATAGAAAAAGCACAAGTGGTGCATGCCATTTCTTAGGAAGTAACTTAATCACATGGTTTAGCAAAAAGCAAAATTCAGTTGCATTATCAACTACTGAAGCTGAATATGTAGCAGCTGGAAGTTGCTGTGCGCAAATCCTATGGATTAAGCGACAACTTGAAGACTATGGTATCACACTTGATAAAACACCCATAAGATGTGATAACACTAGCGCAATCAACTTAACTAAAAATCCAATTCAACACTCAAGAACAAAACACATAGAAATTAGATATCATTTTATAAGGGAACATGTAGCTAATGATGAAATTTGTTTAGATTATGTAAACACTGAAGAACAATTAGCTGACATATTCACTAAACCTTTAAATGAAGAAAGATTTTGTTATCTTAGAGGAGAGTTAGGAATTTGTAATCCTTTTGAATAAATTTTGAAACCTCTAAGGAAATATATCTAGAGTTCTTTCAAATTCTCAAAATCTTAAGGAAATTTTATCTAGAACTCATATCAATTTGATCTCTCAAATCCATGATTTTTAATCATACTCAAAGATCAAATTCCGGACTCATTCGGATTCTCTGAATCTTAATCTATTTTTCTCTGAAATTGTCTCGGAGCCGACTCGAGAGTATCGGAGTCGACTCGAGTTTCTGCTGAAACTCAGGAGTCGACCCCTCTCTGAGCGAGTCGACTCGAGATCGTGTCCGTGCTCTGTGACTAGTCGGAGCCGACTCCACACTTTGCGCGAGTCGACTCGACGTGGTCCCAGTCGATTATTTAGGGCACGAGTCGACCCCACGGACATTTCATTCCCAAATCTTCCAAATCCTCTCCAAAACTTTCCCAAAACCCTCCAAACCTCAAATAACCTCTGATTAACCACTCCTTCAAGATCAATGGCACCCAAAACCCGTGGAGCTAGCTCGAGTGGCGCCGGTTTGAAGAGGAAAGAGGACCGTTCGACGACCCGTCCGCGAGCCGTCTACGGATTCATCCTCTACCCCTTCTGCTAGTGATCCTCCTGCTCCAGCTCCTACCCCCAGGTAGATCGCCAGTAGGATTGTACCACAGGAAGAAAGGTTGATTTTGAATTGTTTGAGAATGAAGGATTCATATTGGTAGACAACTAATTGAGATGGGATTTGAGAGTATTTGTTCATTGGACTGTCCCACCTACCCTGCTCTAGTTAAAGAGTTTTACAAGAATTTGTCCAGAGGAGATGATGGCTTATGAGCAAGGTTAGAGGCATTGGTCTGAACATTACTCCTCTATTCTATCTAGATTATTGAAATTACCCTTGTCTGGACCATCCACCTTTGCCCCAGAAGATAGATCTCCAGCCCTCACTAGATATTGAACAGAAATTTTGAAGGATTTGAAGAAGTATTTGCTAGTCAATTGCCTTTGGAATTAAGATTACTCCACAATATTGCAGCAGGATTTTGTTTCCCAAAACCGGCAGATTTGACTATGTTTCTGAGAGAGATATTTTGTTATGGATGCTGTTGTTTCTGGGAAGCCCATCAATCTACCTCGGATGATAATGGTACATTGCAGATTGTGGAGGGAAAAAGAAATCTAGTTTGCCCTATGGCATGGTTTTAACTAAATTATTTCAAGCCAAGGGATTGTTTTCTGATAGTGAGCCAAAGAAGGAATTAAGACATACTGATTTTATACTTTGGCACTATTCATCGATGGGGTTTGTTAAGAAAAATGGAATTGGGAGAGAAAGAATGTTACAGAGGACAGAGATAGATGCTGAGGCCCCAGACCTTCTATGAGACATTCATCACCTGAGCCTCCTCAGTGCTCGTCTGTTCCAGAGTCTTTCCTGCTCCTGCTGATTCTACCCCTGCTCCTACTGTTGCTCCTGCTCAGTCTTCACATTTCATCTGGTAGTTTTTCTGATACACAGTTAGATCAGCTTAGATCATTATTCAAGTCTGAGATAAGTGATCATGAAAAAGACTGAAAGAAGAATTTAATGAAAAGTTTATGAATTAAAAGAAGCCTTATATTCACTCAGTGATCGGTTGCATCGATTGAGTCTACTCTCAGTTCATCTACCGGTTCCTTAAGTGAAGATTTAAAGAATATCTTTGGAGAACTTAAGGATATCTGCGGTGACTCGGAGACATACTCCCAATGCAACGCCGAGCTTCAAGAAAAAATTTCTGCTTGTACTTTTGTTGATGAAAAACTCAAAGACTATGTTAGACTTCAATGTGAAGGGATGAAGCAGATTGTTGATCACTTGAATAGAATTACTAGAAGAAATTTTTAAGTTTTCATGTAATCTCTTTTTGATGTAATCAAGTTTACTTTCAATGCAATGAGCAAGTTTACATTTTCATGTACTTTCATTTTGAAGTAATGAGAAAGTTTGATGCATTACTTTTGTCTATTTCAATTGTAAGTATCCTTGAATTCTTTGAATGATTATCCTCAATTGATAAGTTAAATGAAAAAGATAAAGAATGTTATTGATTCCTAACCTTTTTGTTGATTACAAAAAAGGGGGAGAGTTTTTATTCAATCGTATATGCCTTGCCTTCAATTCAATCAAAGTTTAATTTTGAAAGAGGAGAGCATAAGGGGAAGAGATAAATTGAATTTCATAAAGAAAATGCTTAAGTTTCTGATTTTGAAAAATTTTGAATGATTTATAAAATTAAGGTTCATAGGGGGAGCTACCTCATTGAGGGGGAGCCTTTCCATGAACACAATAGTTGATTTTGGAATCACAAATTTTTCAATTTTATAATGCATATACTCAATGTTTTTGTCATCATCAAAAAGGGGGAGATTGTTGAGAAATTATTGAAACATAATTGCCCCAACTTTATTGATTTTGATGATTTCCAAAAGCCATGAGTACCTTAAAGAATACAATGTTTATTTATCAAAAACCTTGAGCTTATTCAAATTGAAAGGAATGAACTATCAATGGTTATATTAAATGAGTTTTGAATCATTAGAAAAAGGAGTTTCAAGCTCTATGCTTAAAAGATTTCAAAAAGGAATTTTTACACATTATAATTCAATCGATGAATTCTTGGAAACATGTCTTGAATCCATGATAAATGTCATATTTAATGTATTCAAGTCAAATTTATATTTTAAATTTAATTGGGACAAGTTTTAAAGTCAATCAGAACATTTTTCTGATTTTTGTATCGTCCCGAGCCGACTCAAGGGTTTCCGAGTCGACTCCCCAATGATTTTCTCGAGTCGACCCTTGGTTTTCAAGAGTCGACCCCTGAGCGAGCCGACTCCTGTCTGTGCGAGCCGACTCCGCTCAAACAACAGAACCCATGTTTTTTGAGCACTTCTCGAGTCGACTCCCCATTTTCCTCGAGTCGACTCCCGACTTTCAGGAGCCGACACTTGTTTTCGCGAGTCGACCCTTCAATGCTTAAAATGTTTCTATTTTTGGTAATCGACTCGAGCCGACTCCCACAAAGCTCGAGTCGACTCCGCGAATCTGGGCGCGATTTTTAACGATGACACATCAGCCCCAACGGTAAGATTTTTGAATAACGGCTATTTTTCCTTGTCTCTAACGGATATATTTTTGCAGATTCTATAAATAGAGGAGCTCTTTTCAAATCAAAAGAGAAAATCAAAAAGAGAGAAAAGAATATCTTTGAAAAGAGGGAAAAACAGAGCATATTGGAAAAATCATCTAGCTCAAAGGAGAGTGATTCAAAAGGAGTGAAATCCAAGAGGAAGTTTCGTCTGCTCCTTCTCATCAATCCACAAGAGTCAAAAGAAAATCCACAAGCATTTCAAAGGTCAAATCGGAGGATTTTCAAAAGAGAAAAAGCTTCATCTCAACTCCAAAGTCTTCAACGGTCAAGAATCTTGCTGAGGCGTGATTCAACATTTCAAGAGGAGTTAAAGAGAAGAAGGAAGAAAGCCAAGCCACTACCATCTGCAATACATCAGGCTTTTCTAACCTTTTATTTTGTACTTCATTTGTATATTTGCTCAAGGGGAGCATTTCATTGTTCAAACACTTTATTCTATTGTTTGCTGATTCAATCAGTGGATTGAATCAGTGGAGGTTGGTATACCTCGTTACAAGCCGGAGTGCTTGTGTTGGGTTAGTTGTGAGCCCGTGAAAAACAACGTGTAGGGTTTTGTGCTGGTAAGCCCGAGTTAAAACCAGCTGGGTTCGTTGTGCACCCGGTAAAACAACAAGTTTGAGTTGTGAGCTTGGAAAACAACTCGGCTGTAATCTAGAGAGATTATAGTGTGGACCCAAGTGAATCTTGGGAGTGGACGTAGGTGTTGGTTGCACCGAACCACTATAAAATTATCTTGTGTTTGCCGTGCCATATTTTCTCTTTCTCTATCTCTCTTATATTTGCTTGTGCATTGCTTATTAGTTAGCCTCTCACTTGCACATCTTGCTAACTAATCAATTAAAGTTAAAAAGTCTTAAATTTTTAAGAACCCAATTCACCCCCCCCCCTCTTGGGTTGCCATCTGGGCCAACAGCATTCAACTTTCGATCTATACACACTCTCCAACTAGTTGATGTTCGAATAGGAATTGATTCGCCTTTTTCATTTTTAATCATAGTAATACCCGATTTTTTAGGTACTACTTGGATTGGACTGACCCATTGGCTATATGAAATTGGATAAATAATACCAGCATCAAGCCATTTTACTACTTCCTTCTTAACAACATCCATCATGTTCGGATTTATCCTTCGTTGCATGTCTCTATGTGGTTTGGCTTCAATTTCACTATGAATATGGTGCATGCAAACGGAAGGGTCAATTCCCTTAATATCAGCTATTGTCCATCCAATCGCCTCTTTATGTTCTTTAAGTACATCTACCAATTTATCTTCTTGCTCAGAGATTAGGGTAGATGCAATGATTACTGGAAGGGTGTCATTGGGTCTAAGGAATGAATATTTTAAGTCATCTGGAAGAGGTTTCAATTCTAGTTGGGGTGGTTCTTCCAAGGATGGTATTAAAGGACTTGGTTTAGTTGGAAGTGGTTCATATTTTATAGTCCAAGGTGGGATAGTGTTAAACTTAGGTGGTTCTAATAACATGTTTATCTCTTTGGTATGCTCATCAATATCAAAGTCATCTATTCCAAAATGTGTAAGACATGTTTGTAAAGGATCCAAATCAATCAAACTTTGTAATTTCTTATCTACTACTTTCTCTATCATGTTTACTTCATTTAAATCATACACAGGTGGTCCTTGGGAAGCATTAAAATATTTAATCTCATTTTTTGTTTCAAAAAGATACATCCATCACACCTGTTCTACAATTTATACATGCATTAGCGGTAGCTAGAAAAGGTCTTCCAAGGATGATAGGAATTTGATTAGGACTACTAGATTCCATATCCAATACAAGGAAGTCGACAAGAAAATAGAATTCATCCACCTTTACTAATACATCTTCCAATATTCCACGAGGTTCTTTGACTGATCTATCTACCAATTGTAGTGTTACTGTAGTGGGTTTTAATTCTCCAAATCCGAATAATTCATATACTGAACTTGGGAGAAGGTTTACACTCGCACCCAAATCTAATAATGCTTTCTTGATTGTGAAGTTTCCTATGACACATGATATAATCGGGGTACCAGGATCTTTTAGTTTGGGTGGGGTTATTTGCTGAACAATTGAGCTAACTTGCTCAGTCAAATGTATCTTTTTGGTATTTGTGTCTTGGCTTTCCGTTTTTGTGTGCATAGATCCTTCAAAATTTGGCATAAGCTGGAACTTGCTTGATAGCAACGAGAAGAGGTAAGTTTATTTGGACTTGCTTAAATAACTCAAGCATCTCATTCATTTTATATTCTTCTTATCTGAAGGCAAAGGAGATTCTAAAGCACTAGGGAATGGGGCTTTAGGTATGATTGCTTGATCATTGAATTCCTTTTCTTTTCATTTCTTCTCTCTTCTGGTTTAGCCACTTCTAATTTCTGGGTTGGTTCAGGTGGGTTCAATGTTTTTCCACTTCTTAGAGTCATGACTGATTTAGCATGTTCTGGAATTTGTCAGGACTATTGGAACCCTCAGCCATGAATTATCCTTTCGGGTTATCGATAGGCTGACTAGGTAACTTACCCTCCTCCCTTCTACTGAATGCTGTGGCTAATTGACCTATCTGAGTTTCTAGTTTTGCAATAGATTGTGTGTGGGAGTGAAGGATTTGAGTATTCATTTCTAGCCCTTTCAATGCTTGTAACACTTTGTCTTCAAAAGTAGGCTGATTATTCGGTGGAGGTTGTGGGATGTTTGGATATTGTGAATATGGCATGTTTCTAAAATTGGTTTCTTGATAATTAGGTTGATCGATGAATTGCTATAGGTTGAGGTTTCCAAGAAAAATTTGGATGATTTCGCCAGCCAGGATTGTAAGTATTTGAAAATGGATCATTTCCTGTTCTAGGAGCTAATCGGGTTTGGGCTTGGTGGGCTTGCTCTTGAACAAGTTCAGGAAATTGGTATGCAGCTGGACATTCACCTATAGAATGGGTTGGACTCAAACAAATTATGCAGACCTCATGTAATTGAGTAGATGGGGAAGAGATGTTTCTAACTTGTAGAATCCGGTCAAGTTTATGGGATAATTCATCTACCTTAGTATAGATATATGTAGAATGACCTATTTAATATATTCCACCTCTTTTAGGTTCTACGGGAGGGTCTCGACGAGCAACTGACATATGATGTAATGAATTCTCACTCAATGTCTCAAAGAGTTGCCAAGCCTCATGTTCATTTTTTAACATAAATGTCCCACCACATGAAGCATCAACCATTTGCGGTGCTTTTCTGATAATCCATCATAAAAGCACTGAACCAGTTGCCATTTAGGTATAGCATGATGTGGACATTTTCTAATCAGTTCTTTAATCTCTCCCATGTCTCATGAAATATTTCTCCATCTATCTAGGAAAAACTTGTTATGGCTTTTCTAATTTGATTTATTTTTCCTATAGGAAAATATTTCTTAAGAAATTCTCTGAAGATGATCCCAAGTTGAAATTATACAGTGTCTAATGAATTTAACCAATACTTGGCTTTATCTTTTAGGGAAAAAGGGAATAACTTAAGCCTAAGTGCATCATCGGAGAAATTTTGAATCTTGACAGTTGAGCAAATTTCTAAGAATTCATCTAAGTGTTTGTAGGGATCCTCATTTGTAAGTCCATAGAAAGATGGTAACATTTGGATTACACTTGACTTAATTTCGTATTGGGCAGCCTCTACTAGAGGCACTTGAATGCAGGGAGAGTAGGTATACCTTGAAGGAGTGAAATACTCTTTTAACTGCCGTGGTTGATTATTTTTGTTATTAGGATCCATAATTCTGAGTCTGTTTGCTCTAATAGTTCTTTCTATCTTAGGATCTAAGGGTATAAGGTTGGATTGCAATGATTGGCGACCAAGCATACACCCTACCAATGACTCTAAAGCAAACCATTTTTTTTTATTTTTAATAGAAGAAAAAGAGGGAGATTCTAAAGAAAATACCCTAAAAATTTCTAGAACTACGAGGAATGAATAATTTAATTAGGGTTTAATAATTCTTAGCAATCAAGTTAGCAAAGATTAGACTCTCTATTCTAGGTTTACCCTAGATCTAGACAGCTCCTAACTTCGAAGACCGCCTTGGAGCCTCCAAGTCAAAAATTAGCTGATTAACTAGCCAGTTGAGGATAAGGTCAGTAGGGGTCCCCCGTTGCTTACTAGGTAAGCGAACGGAACCAATTAAGTAACCACTTTCCTTTCCTTTTCTAGACACCAGTTAAGCAGTCAATTTCGATCCAGTCCAACTCTTTTGGGTGCCTTATCCTATTGAGCTCGAGTTCCTTAGAGGCTGATGTCTAATTAATTTTAGAGTTAAAGGTTTGGGTTAATGCAAAATGAAGGATGTGGTTTGTGGGCTAAGGAAGGGTGATGAAATCCCCACCTTATCTTGATTAGGGGTTTATGCCCTTAAAGTTAATTATGATAATGCTATGCAACAAACAGATGTCCAACTCTTGAAATTATCAAACAAAATTAATCTAATTATTTATTTTATTTAGATTTTTGTGATTAGGTTTCTAATTTCCTAATAAATTATGAGATGTCAATGGAAGAATTTTGAGTTTTGCAGAAAATAAATCCACCAAAGTCAATCTATAGCATAGAAATAAAATAATTATTTTATTTATATTTTTATTTTTATTTTATATATCTTTTTTTTATTAATTATGTTTTATGGAAGGTGTCTTAGGGTTTTCTTTCAGTTTTTTTAGGTAAGTTAATTAAAAGGAAATTTTGATTAGGTTAAAATAGATTTGTGGCAAAAAGGAAAGTAATAATTTTTTTTAATGTTAAAAAGAAAATATGCAATTCTAACAATTAAGAAAAAAATAAAGCGACAATGACTATTCAAAAATTAATATTTTTATATTTTTTAATTATTATAATAATTTTTAATAATTTTTTTTTTTTTTCAAAATAACACACTTAAGTCCCCAGCAACGGCGCCAAAAATCTGATGCGTGTCGTAGCACAATGATTAAAACACCTTAATTTCACTATTAGAATAGCGAGAGTAAGGGATCGATTCCACAGGGACTTTAGCGATTATCTTGAAATATTTTATAAATTTAACTAAATAGATAACTAAGTAGATAATTAGTAGTGCAAAATAATAAGATATGGTTTATCTTATTAGAGCATGGCTCATACCCGTAGATCACGGCCCATCCCTTTTAAGAATAAATCAGTCTAAATTATTTTCACTTAAATAGAATTTAACAACAATTTAACATGAATAAAGTTTTTATTTCAATAACATCCAAGAGTGCATATTAAAATCTAAAATAAAAGAGTTTTAATTTCTAATAGCAATAAAAGAGCAACAAATTCTTCATAAATCAAATCAAAGACCAGATGAAACGGACTGAAGACAGGCTGAACCGAGTTGAAGACATAAACCGAGCCACGAACAGAGCATCCACGAAATCCACGGACTCCTTTCCGGATTCACGGACGGCCACCTACAGAGATTCCATGAACGTATGCTCCAAGCCACGAACAGAGGACTCAAGGACTTCTCCCACGAACAGAGCTCTCAGGAAAGGAAAAAGAAATGGAATGGCTCCTGGGCACGGATGGAACAGGGCTCTCCCTCAAATTCTCCCGGATGCAGCGCGCTGGACGAATGGCTTCCTCTCGAATGATGCTTTTCTACTGCTATTTGTAGAGGCCCGGATGCGGTGAAGATGCAGCGAAGAAGCGGCGTTGCCAAAACAGAGGACGCGGAAGCAACCAAAATAACGAAGAAAATCTAGATAAATCATCAATAAAATTTAAATTCCTTATAGAGGAATTTAATTCATTCAATTTGATAACTTCCAATCTAATCTATTTCTTAATTGGTGAAGGAAAAGATTAGATTGGAATCGAAGAGAATCGTTCAGTAACAGGGAACTGGGCTAAGAAAACGATGAAGTTGGCAACGTGTTTGCCGTTTTTGCTTTGAAATCTGTGCTAAATCCTTATAAATCAATTCCGAGCTCATCTTAAATCCGATTTGAGTGACGTTTACGTTGTTAAATCCCTAAAATCGAGCTCTTTAAATTGATAAGGTTTTATTTAAAATATTAAATAAAATATTAAAATATTAAATAATAATAGATACGTTTAAATTATTAATTAATAGGTTTAGCGATAATTATTTATGCATTTATCAGCTATCTGACCTTCCAGTTTAGAACTCCTCTGGTGGCTCAAGGCCAACTCCTCTCTTAATACTTTCAATTGATTCTGAACTTCTAGCCCAATTCTACCCATCTGCAGACACAAAATCAATTAAAGTGATAATCGAAAGTGAAGACACAAAAAGAAATAAGGAGATGTTATACCTCCTCTTCCTGCTGAGCCATCTTTACACTTAGCTCATGGGCTTTATTGAGAGCTTTCAATTTATCATCTTTATTTTGTTGGACCCTGTCCTTAAGGTTATTGATTCTTGAGTGCCTCTCTTCGGTTTCTCACTGAGACTGTGCAAGATCGGCGGTAAGCTTAGCAATGTAATATTGCTGCCATTTGGTTTGACTCTCTCTTTTAGCAAGTTTCCTGCTCAAACTGGCGACCTGATCTTGCTGCCGTCGATACCTACGATCTTCTTCGTTGAGCCTCTTATTTAAACTACTTTTCTCCCCAGTGAAACTCTTCTTTAACTCACCCCACCTTTCGTTGAAATGCTTCTGCAGAGCTCCCATCTCTTCAACATATTTGGATTTAATTTGTGACAGCTCCAAACAAGCCTTGTCGGATTGTTCGCAAAATTTGTGGAGCTCCTTAACCTTAATTTCAAGCTGGGATGCTCTTTCAGCAGTAGCTTGGTAAGACCTCCCCACCTTCTCGAGTTTTCCCTGAATGGATGCCAGGGCCCCAAAGAGTTTGTTGGATGACTCCGCCCTCTCCCAAAGACCAACAGCCACCCTTCTGGCTTGAGCATACGCCCCTATGGCTAGGTTTAAGCTCCAACTTAGTGCTCTCACAATTAAAGCATTATGCAGACAAAACTTAAGTAAAAAAACACAACCGAGCCAGCTAGCCAAAATCTATTGCCTTGATGTAATGACTTACCTTGAAGGCATAATTTGTGGCGATTCACATGAGGGCGGGGCTATCAATCTCGAGAAGAAGATAAGTATCCTTCGGCACACCGAGCTGCCCAAATACTGCATCGACAAGATCCTCTGCTGCGGGCTCACTCGCCGAGGAACCTTCCCCCGCATACAACACAGACCGCATTAAAACAGCGAATATGTCTTCTACATCTGGATCGGGTGAAAGAAAATTTAAGGCCGAATGATTAACCCGGGAGGCTTCAGATCGAGGGACTTTCATCCACTCAACTTTCTCTATCAAAGCTTTAACCTGTGAAGCCTCAGATACTTCAGCTCGCCCGACCTCCTCTGATGCTTCAGCCGGAAAGACCTCAGTCCATGCATCTCCTTCACCCAAGGGTTCTCCTTGATTCATAGGCGTTTGCTCGGCCCCATGGACTCCATTGGAGCCTCGGCTTCCTCCATAACTCCTTCTAACACCTCGGGAGAGAGTTCCCCGATGGAAAATCCTTCCTGAACTCCACATGCCAATTCGATTTCTCCCTCAACATTCGCTGATTCTATGTCAGGCAGCTCCTCCTAAGTGTCGGCGGCGGCATTTACTTCCTTTACCCCTCGATCAAAATTGGGGTCTCTCCCTCACCTATATGAGGCATCCTAGGGCTGTCGACCTTCACCAGACAAGATTGGTCACCCTCATGCGAAGAGACTACTGGGCAAACCGGTAATGTCTCATCCGAACCATCTGGCACAACCACTATTTGGAGAGGAGAAACCTCGATGGCCTCCTCCAAATTCTCCCCAACTACTCATTCTTCCTCCATTGCCACACCCCCTTCAGCAGAGAAAGCCCGTCCATCATGGCCGACACTCCCACTTCTCTCTTCTTCGGTGTGGAGGAGTGTTTACCAACCCTAACTTGCGTCAGCTCCTTTGAGTGTGCCCCAGAAAGACGAGGTTTCTTCTCGGATATATGCTGTTCACCACAGCCGGTCCCCCTCTGACGTTTACCCAATTTCTTTCTTATTTGACCTATGAACGCCGATCTTTCGATTATAAACATAACAAACAATCATTTAGGTTATGATAAAGTTGCCTGAATACAACAGACATAGGAAGAGGGAAGAAAGCTTACCCTGAGTATCAAAATAACTAAGCCCGACGATAAAAAGGGCATCCTTCGACAAAAGGGCACTGGCCGAGAACACTCGACCACTCCGGAGGGTCACCAAATCCTTCTTCTCCTGCTCAAACAGCTCTGGATGCACCTCCAGATCCTTCACATAGCTTGCCCACCTAAGGAAAATCGGAGTCAATGTTCTCCTTGATAATGAAAAATCGAGACTTTCACTCTTTTATCGATGATGGATTGTCCGATGTCATCTTAAACAATTTTTGGGGACCAATATAGGGCCACTCATAGTTCCTTCCGGAAACCAAATTGTAGTAGACTCAGAATAGAGAAAGAGTGTCGTTACCCCAACACGGCTGCACATTGAAATAAACCCGATGAGGTTAGGCCAGCTATTCGAAGCCACCATCGTCGGGCATATGTTGTAGAACCTCATTACTTCTTTCACCACCCGGATGAAGGGGAAATCGGAGGCTCGCTCTTAACCTTTCTTTGTAAAAGAACACCCTGTGCCCCGGTTGCATTAAGACCCTCTGCTCAGCTTTCGGAGGCCATAGGGCGACGTCCTAAGGAATCCTGTATCTATGACGTATTCTATCCAGATCTTCAAGAGTTATCTCGAAGGCCACATCACTTGGACCCTTCATATTGTTGAGTTGAAGAGCAAACCACGAATGAACTCGCAAGTGTTTTGTAGAATGAAATCTCTAGGGAAGAAATGAGAAAGCGCTGCAGAAAGAACACCACTCTAACCCTTACCCCTTTTTTAAATACATTTCAGGGAGAAAGTATGGCATCTCTAGAAGAAACCTCTAAACGCTCAAATTGCCTCTACAAGTCGTAAACACAGGGATTCGCCATATGGGACT